>NW_017551177.1:1287397-1366049 GCF_001854935.1 Bemisia tabaci | reverse complement strand
ATTTTTTTTGAAAATTGGATGAATCCTAGCGTGACGGTGAAATGGTTAATGAAGCGTGAGTAATTGGGGTACGGGTATCGGCCGCGTTGGGACCCAAGGCCCATTGTTCTTCGTGACGCCGACGCAGTGATCAGGAGCGTGGGGACGAGAGGGCTTAGTGGACTCCTGTATGAGCCACGTTTAGCAAATGGTCTAATGAGTCTCGAGGCTCATCACAGATTGCACTTACCACTATCCTGGTGGCCCCGGCTATCAGAGCAAGGAGTACCAACTTTTGAAAAGGATAACAGTGTTGTGGAGATATGTCAAAGCAACGTTGTGAACAAAACGGAGTGAGTGAAATTCTCATTCAAGGAGTGCCGAACTGGTCAGCCATCCTCGAATCAGTTCGCTTGCTTCCGCTTATATATGCATATTTTAAATCAGCGCGCCCCATTCTAAGGTTTTTTTAAAAAAAACCAAGAAACGTAGACTCTTGGTATTCATTACACATAAACTAGCGAGCCCCAGAATGAGAAACAAATTTTAATCATTATTATTGACGGATTAGTAAACTTTTTACACGCTTTGGAAAATCTCAGAAGTTCGCGGTAGTCACTTTTCGGTAAGGAACTAGGGGACTCGGTTATTGTATCGAGGGGGGGGTCGAAACGATCGCAAAGGCGGTATACTACGTATACGCGCCAAAAGTATATTGCTTCCTCTCAGATCCCGGCCGCCACCATGTAGGGCTCAGGTTTTTTATCGTTTTTTCTTTTAAATTTTTATTGTTTCCGACTGAAAATGACTCAGTTTTGAGTCGAAAAGTCTCGGGTTTCATTAATTGTGTATTTTTAGCCTTGTTTCCCGTTTTTTCATCCTTGTTTTTCCACTGTTATATTAACCAATCGATGAGAATTTGCACGAAGCAAACTTATTGTATTGATGCATAGAGCGGGCCGCGTGGTGGCTACGACAAATTTCAGGATTGGTATCCCGGGAACGATTAGCCAGAAGCGGAGAGGGATCAAGGACCTGCTCAGGACGCAGGACCCGCGGCACGAGCGATCGTCCTCTACCCTTAGCGGTGGCCCCATCCCTCAACCCTCCCGGCTCTACGTGATCGTCGCCCTTCATCTCGCGTTATCTTCGCCCGACGCAACAGGTTCCCTCTGGCCCGTTGCCAGTAACCACTCGAAAATATAAATAATTTTGAACAATGGTTGAGCGTAAATCATCAGCGATTGGTCCGCGTTTAGCATAAAGGAACCAAGCCACATCAGCTGTTGCCAAATTTAACCATCTATGGCATAGCGTCACGAATTCGTAACAACGTTTTTGAGGGTTTTTAAAAATTGAATCTTTTCTCTGTGGCATGATTTCGCAAATTTTCATTAGTTTCTTTTGAATAACCGATTCCCAAATATTTAAAATTTTGAAAAATATTTGATACTCTATGATTTTTATGCAAGCTACAAAAACATAAGTATCCCCTGTAATCTGAGATCCAAAATTAAATCATGCTATTGACGGATAACTGGGCAATTTTATTTTTTTACAAGAGAACGTTTGTGCGGGTTCCTTTGAAAAGTTTAAGGAATTTGTTTCGTACTATGCAGAAAATCCACTGAAATTTGAACACAGATCCGTACAACCGTTTTCATGTGAAACCTTGAAGTGCCCGATTTCGTTCGACAATAGCTAATGTGGCGTGGTTTCATTCTACTTGACCCGGTTCAATTGATGTTTTCCCATTTGATGCAGTGGTGAAGAATCGACTTTTAAAAGTGTTCAGTGCGAACACTCTGATAATTTATCGTTTTCCGTGGGTTCAAATAGCAGATGATTCTATTTGTTGCAAAGTACGACACGTCACTGATTTTAAAGCCGGTTACCGGAGACTATGTGAACGGATTCAACCGAAATTCTTGCCTGATTTTTAATTATTGTGTTTTAACGGAAAACTACGAAACACTGCATGAAACTGGAAATAGAGCTAATATATTCTTTATAATCTAGATTATATTCACAAAAATC
This sequence comes from Bemisia tabaci, assembly GCF_001854935.1. Taxonomy (NCBI): domain Eukaryota; kingdom Metazoa; phylum Arthropoda; class Insecta; order Hemiptera; family Aleyrodidae; genus Bemisia; species Bemisia tabaci. The sequence continues at coordinate 1,364,033 of NW_017551177.1, read as the reverse complement.
ATTCAAGAAACTACTCTAATATTTACAGAACACACATTATATATTCCTGTAATTCATATTTGTTTATCAATTTAAATGAGAATAATCCATGCAGAGTGTGCAAACATTTCAAAATTATGAGTTGAAAAACGCTGGCTCCGCGAGTTCAAATATTGCGTGAGCCAAACTCAGAGCGGAGCGGCACGCGGCATGCTGCCAGCGCGACACGTGCACTGGCGCCTACAAACCTAACAGGGATACTTCACGCATTGCGCAATGCGTGAAGTATCCCCTTAGGTTTGTAGGCGCCAGTGCGCGTGTCGCGCCCGGTCGCCCTCTTCCGCCGCGCCGCGGCGTGGCACGGCGCTTCAAGCAACTATTTAGCAACAGAGGTGTTGTGAGGTGAAATAGAGCTAGTATATTCTTTATAATCTAGATTATATTCACAAAAATTTTAAAGGCGCTAACAGGTTTAGTTCCCTGCTAAGGAGAGTAGATAACGCGAATTTCAGTTGAGTTGATTCCACTAAGACTCGTTAGTAAGTGATGGAGTAAGGCATAATTGGATTTTAGATTAAAATGTGCAAAAATCTGCAATGACTAATGCGCAGGTAAGTCTACATAAAGTCCTAAGGACCCCTTAAAAAGTTTTAGTCTATGGTGAGGAGAACCTATAGAGAGTGACAAGAACATGCCACTACTATTTCGACGCGCCTTTTTTCCAAAAATTCAAAATCTATACACTGGAAAAAAACACATTGGATCTAGAGTCCAGACTCTTGAAAACATTGACAAGAAAAAGGACTCTTGATTCAAGCAGATTTAAGCTTGAACCAAAAGGAAATCCGCTCAAATTAAGAGGCTTGGTTCTTGATTTAAGCTCAAATCTGATTGAATCAAGAGTACTTTTTCTTGTCGATGTTTTTAAAAGTCTAAACTCTAGATCCAATGTGTTTTTCTCCCGTGCAGTAAAACTGAAAACGACGAATTAAAGCGCCACCTGACAACGGGATCCCGAACTAAATGAAGTCGAATGTCACTTAAAGGTGTTATTTTAATAAGATCACCGCCGCCGGCCTCCAGCTATCCTTCCCCCAGAATTTTGACGCGACCCCCTCTGCCCTCTCCCGGCGCTCGCTTTTTCGGCAAACCTCCGAAGTTAATTAAATTGTATCAAGAGCTGGTGGCGGGTTCTAATAAAATTAGTTGGCGTTTGTTGTTGTTCCTCCCGCTCCTCATCATTTGCGTTTTTCTTCGGTCCCGGCGAGAGCCGAGAGAGACCACAGGTGCGAAAAAGAGGGAGAGCTTGGTCAGGATAAGTTTAATACTCCGGCGTTTCATTAAAGCTCTTTCTGTCGCGCCAGAAAAGAAAATCGCAAACAGAGGGAAAAGTTTGAGGGAAAGGTTCGGCCAGTTTTTTTTAGTAGGTATTAAGATTGGATCATCTTTATTGTATTACAATGTTATATTGTACTATTACAATATTTTGCATTATATAAATGTTTATTGTTCCACAAATTGTTTTGTTTAACAATCGTTGTATTGAACAATACAACAATTTCAATACTGTGCGCAGGCCAAAAAGAAGGTGAAAAAGGTATTGTAAAAGTTTCGGCAATTTTTTAAAAGGTATTAAGATTAAATCATATTTATTGTACATTGTTATATTGTACGATACCACAATTACGATATTGTACATTATAACAATGTATATTGTTCCACAATTGTTTTGTTGACGGTTTAAGTGCACAATTCCTGCCCAAAATTTTGCTTATTTTTTCGCGTAATCAGAATTTTTTATCAGCAACATGTTTTATCAGAAACCCTCGACAGGTTTTCAGAAGAAAATAAAATTTGCAGATGGAAACCTTGCAACTTTTACATGCATTTACGCACTCTCATCCGAGGCATGACGAATTGTGGGCTTGTACTTGTACTGAAAAAAATAATATGCTGTTTTAGCACCTAGGATGTCAAAAATGTGTCTGGTGATCCCAATATGCTACCTTTACTGCCCTCGCAGTGAACTTAACATCCTGTGAATGCAAATTCAACTGCGTGGGAAATTAAGGTAGCATCTCCGGATCACCAGACACTTTTTTGACATCCTAGGTGCTAAAACAGCATACCATTTTTTTCAGTGTGGTTAGGCAAAACTTATCGTCACAAAATTTCGAAAAATACGAGAGATATTCACACATTTCACGTCGGTTTCCGTAGCACGAGGAAGCGAATGATCTACCCATTTGTTAAGCCGCCCAAATCGTATTTATCATCCCCTGATCCCGGGCGAGTGGGCAGAGATGAGGTCATACTTCACTCTCGGAGAGAATTATTCCGCCGGATATCTCGGGCAAAATTTCTCGGAGAATTCCGCATGCAAGGTTCGCATTTGATGCATTCAAGGGATTCAAGGGCAGAGCCGTTTCTCATGTCACATGAGGGGTGGTCGTGGCGGGGTTTGTTATTCAGCGCACTGAAATGCAGTAAAGGTTAATCTCGATGGGTCGCGCAAGACGCAGGAATCCTTTTTGACAGCGCTGGCCCGGCGCGGCGTTGCCAGTTTCCGATAAAAAGTTGACGATGGCGATTAAAGTAGAGTCGAGAAGAGTGTGTAATATTCCTGTGAAGTGACTTAGATTTGCAACCTTAGGGTAAGAAAGATCATTGTTTCTGGGCGAGAAACAGCTGTAAAGTAGGAGGTATGCTAAACCATGCACAACAAAGGAGTACGAGTGATTGGATGATACGGGCATTTCCAATTGATTATGTTAGCACCCAGATGAATTAGATTACTAACCCAAATTTTACGGTGCTACTACAATTAATTATTGGGAGTGTCCATATGGATCGCGTTTAATAGAAAGGAACCAAGCCACATTAGCAACTGCCAAATTTAACTGGGCAATGTAATTTTTTACAAGAGAAAGTTTGTGCGGATTCCTTTAACAATTTTAAGGAGTTTACTTCGCATATGCAGAAAACCACTGCTTGTACAAAAGTCCACACAATTGTTTTCATGTCAAATATTAAATTGCCCAATCAAATTTGGGCCAAATTTTGGACGAAATTTTTACCACGAATTTTCTGAATTTCAGATTTAAAGTATGGATAAAAACATTCACAGGTTGTTTGCCCTCTCTCAACCGTTGTAAGACGCGTGCTTCAAAATCTCCGTGAATCGCTAAACTGATACGCATTGTAGTCTGTGCTGTTGTCACCGGTTGAAAACGCCTTCAACTTCGTGTGATACATCACCGCCCGCATTGGAGTTAATATATTTGTATCAAAAACCGTTGTGCATCTGGATACTACCTCGTGGGATTTTGAACTGGTAACCAAGTCACATCAGCCGTCCCTAAATTTTATCGGATGTTTTATATTTTCGTGGGAGAACGGTAACGTGAATCTGCTGAAAATTTCAGGGAATTTTCTTGGTGACGTGCAAAGCAAAATCTTTTCAAAATAAAATTAAATCAAAAGGAGATATGTGCTTAATAGATGAGTTAACTTGGTGCCTATTATACAGATCCGAATTTCAGGAACCGTTTTTGATCTGGCAAAACTATGTGCGGGTCCGCTCGTGAGCACTCGAAAATGAAAAACGCATTCGTGTGAAAAGGACTTCCTTCCTTGAAGAGAATTCGTCTGGTTGCGAAGGAGGGTTGGGCTCCAACAATCCATCAATTCACGCTTTGTGCTACTTTGGTTAAATGAACCAAGCCCTCGGATCTGCCCTTATCTTTTCTCCTCGCGATAATTTCGTGTCATTTTTCAAGGGTGCACCGCGTGCTCTTCGGGCCCCCTGTGAGCGTATGCATGAGCAAAGGCAGGTTGCCACGTTGCCAAAGTGTACGCACTTGAATTCGTGATAATGGCATTGTTCGATAGAAAAAGGGGTAATGAGGTTGAGGAAACACTGAAAAAAAAATCTCAGTGTATTTAGGTACTAAAAAAAGGGTAAAAATACCAAGAATTCAGGGTTCTATTTGATCCCAGTTTTTTCTTGATAAAATTACCATTTATGGAATTGGTAATTTTACCGAGAAATCTCGGTAAAATTATTGAACTTTCTCGGTAATTTTACTGGACCTTGGTGAAAACGCCAATATTTTTTATCGACTGTGGTAGAATTGCCAAGATAAAATGGCATAGTTACCGGGAATTGATTACCAATAAAAGTGGTATTCTTACCTGAAAAAAAAACAGTAAAAATACCGGTTTTTAGGTAAGCTTACTAGTCTGTCTTGGTAAAATTACCAATAATTGGTAAAAAAAAGTGAGATGGTAAAGGTATTAACGGATTTTAGTAAAAACGCCGGGAATTTTGTTTCAGTGAAAACAGGACTTGAGGTGACAGCTCGCGATGGGTGACGAGTTGGGACTCAAAATTGAGATTGTATGGGGGAATGTTCCCCTGTTAAAATTTTAATATAATCCGATGAGCCCATTAAAAAAATTCTTTTTCACTCATGTGTGAGAGAAAGCGCTTTTTGTGGGCGATAATTCAAAGTTCCAGCTCGCAAGAGAACAAACGTTAACCAGTAAAAAATCGAGCAATATCAGTATGTTTTACGACGAAAGATTTTTTTCTAATGGCTGCACTTTTCTTGACAAGTTCTGAAAATTATTTGGAAGGGACAATCGTATCAAATCAAAGAAGAATTATTTGCCGAGCAGGTTAAACTGCTTGAAAGGTCAATCTAACCTCTGCTGATTTTAGTTTTTTTTCGCGAGGGAGCAGTTGAGAGTTACTGATTTTATTATAAATTATGAACATTAATTTTTCACTTTAGAGTTCGGCACTCTTGGAAATTTTGGATACGTTCAAGCGTTCTGTGTGAAATTGTGTTTGTGTTTTTTCATGTATTGTGAAAATTTAATCTTTACTGAGTCACCTACTTTGTTCATTTTGTAGTTAGTTTATGTGCTTCAAAAGTATATATTTTCTGTTTTTGATGCTCACTAACTAATACCTTTAAAACATCAAATTGATTTCGATCCATTCATCCAGAAGATGAAACAAGTCTTAAATATAGACACTTCCGAAGCTGAGAACAGCGCCGGCCCTTTCATGCAATGCGACTGGGCTGCAGCTTAGGAAGTTTTGCGTGATTATGGATTTTATATAGGGAATGTTTCGAGACCGCTGAATTATCGTCAAATAAGGGAGCCAGTCCCTCAATCTTGAAAAAGAACATGATGACATCTACCAGATTTTGAATTTCCCCTCCTCATTCATAGAGAGCACGATAGCAGCATTTTTACATACAACTCCTGTTGCACAGAGAATGCATTAGAATATATGCTAGATAGATATATTCAATTTTCATGGTAGATTAGAGTCTACCTTGAAAATTACTAGACTATACTGGAAAAAAAACACATTAGATGTAGAGTGCAGACTCTTGAAATCATATGGACAAGAAAAAATACTCTTGATTCAATCAGATTTAAGCTTAAATCAAAAGGAAATCCGCTCAAATTAAGAGGCTTAGTTCTTGATTTAAGCAAAAATCCGATTTAATCAAGAGTATTTTTTCTAATCGATGTTTTTAAGAGCCTGGATTCTAGATCTTATGTGTTTTTTTCCAGTGTAGAGTCTACCTTGAATATTGAAGGTAAAATAGGAATAGCGTAGCCTCCACTTCCTCTTCGTGTCTATTTTTTTTCTCTCAAAATTGTCTCGTCAAAACGCCTTACCAGGTAAAATCATCGTGATTCCAGCCACTTTCTTCTCCCCGTAGTATGTCTAATCGGCAAACCATTTCGCGGAACGATTCAATCGCGGTTCACGAACTCCAGATCCCCAAGATTGATGTGTGCATTCACCTCCCGCCTAAACACATTCCACGCCGGTGAAAGAAAGAGGAGGGGCGCCTTAGCCCCTCCTTTTAACCCCCTAGCTCTAGCTCCCCACCCCTACCCCTCAGCCCTTAGACTCCCGGAGGGAGGGAGTAGCAAAGTCAAAAAGCGATTTATCAATTTCCATAAATCCACGGCGGGAAATCGCGGTCTGATACGAATGCGAACGCGCTTTTTATTCGAACGCATTACGTCGCTCCTTAGACATACGTCGTAACTACGCTTTGGCATTACCCCTGGCGGCCCTATAACCCCACACTTTTCGGGGCTCACGTGATGGAAGAGATACGCTGTTCCGTTAGAGGTGCGACGATTATCTCATTCGACGCCGCGAAAGGCGATTTGTCACGGGCCTAATTTGCCGAGGGAAAAACGAGGGGGGCCGGCAGTTTGAGGGGGGGTGGGGGGTGAAAAGGAAACTAAGGCGGGGGCTGACGGCGAGTGAGCCGTCCGACAACCTGGAGAACAAAAGCCACGGTCCCGCTGAGTTGTTGCCCTCGGAGAATTTTAATTTCTGAGCTGGCGCTTTTTTGCACGTATGTGCGTTTCTCTGAATTTCGCGGTTGCATATGCTCCCATCCCCCCTCTACTGCTCCCCTTTGATTTCCGAGATGGGAGAACGAAGGTTTTAAAATCTCACCCTATCCCCCCGGCCCATCTGCTAGATACTAGGGTTGGTTGGATTCGCGTTCTCTATGGTGAAGGGGTAGGATGGGGGAGGAGGAGAATATGAGGGAGAGGCGAGAGGGAACGAGGGGGAGGGAAAGTAAAGAGGGAAGTGGATCTTGCAAAATAGAGGTGGTACGTGTACAGGGTAGGGCAGTGGTCAATGGGCATTTGAAAATGAATCAGTGAGTTCGAAAACACACCAACTCGGTAACTTGAAATTGCTCAATTTTCATTAGAGGCGGTCAATTTTTATAAAAGTCATTGAAGTTAGCGCATCTGTTCCGACTTGGACCTTTAAAATGCCCTTAAGTGCTTGTATTTTGGCACCAAAATCTCTTTCTTAGACTAACTTCTTCATTTATTGCTTGGTTTTTTGTGTGTCTTGATTCTTTTTATTTTTCCAAGTTGGTGTGTTTTCGTTCTTACTGATTCAAATGTCTTTAGGGGTGCAGCATGGTGATTGAAATTCGGGTAAGTCCATTGTGAGAGAAAACAAAAATAATTTACCAACACACTGAAAGAAAAAAGTTCGATCCAGAACCTAACTTCGGTGTTCCATATCGTTCGGACCGTTTGGTTTTTCTAACTATCCTATTGCTTCGTAAAACCGTATTTCGATTTATGCAAACGAGCTTTTGGCTGAAATTGACTAAATTGAAAAGAAGGTTGTTGAATGATTGTTAGAAGGACCGAAAGGTCAATTTGACATACCGAACGGTTTGATCGATATGCAATATGAAATTGTTTTCAAGTAATTGAATTTTTTTCGGCACCAGATCGCAATTTTGCTTCCTTTCATAGAAACTGCCAGCTCTCCGAAATTTTAAATTATGAAAACTGCCCTTGATTTAAAGTGTTTACATTTACACATTGTCCTTCCAAAATGGCGGCCGGTAGAAGTTTTGAAAATTTTGACTTCTTTAGGCGCCATTTTGAATTCAAGATAGTTACAATCATTCGATTTCAACACAAACGTTCCTTTCTTCTCCCTGTAAATTTTCAGTTGGATCAACAGGAATTTCTGGTTCCTTTCATTTCGAGGAGAGGTCCGGTTGATTTAAAGAGATTTCCAGATGATTCAACAGAAATTTCTGTCGCAGCATATTTGATAGTAACAGTTTCCTACTTGAAAGTGAAGATACAAAAATCGACTTGGATTTTTGCTCCACCCTGTATACAAAAACTCAAAAGATATGCTGACTGAGACCGCTAGCGCCGAGTTACTTTTTTCTCTGCGTATGGACCATATTTGCATTTCCTCGGTGTTGATTTGATTACTGGGGGATAAAATTTCCCCGTGAGTGACACTATGAAAGCCTTTGATCTGGAGTGTGGCTTAAACGAAAAGATATGCAGAATGCGACTGACATGCAATTGTTTTTTTTTTTTCATGTGATAAATGTATAAAAATTAAAACACTTATTTACGACGATGGAGTGCTTTTACGCAAAAAAATCCAAGCCCAGAGAATGATTCCTGTTCTTCCGAAAGGCTCCAAGCGTCAACACCTTTTGAGAATTCAAACACTTAGTGAATGTAGAAAGCAAAGGATCACTAGGTTTCGATGTCTTTGGTGATTAAATATACAAATAATTCCGACTTTAAAGCGCATATGTTAAAAACGAGGCCATTGATTTTCCTCAGTTGATAATAGAATTGATACACTTTTTGCGACAAGGCTATTAGTATAATAATTCATATAGATAAAACTTGGAGCTGAAGGCATCATTTCACAAGCAATTATACCCCTACTCACCAAAGCTGTACTGATTAAGTCATGCACCAGCTAATAAAAGAGCAAGGCTTGTGTACCTGAAACAATAGCAAAAAATTCGAGTTTTAAAGTCAAGCTTTATACAATCTCTTAATACCTAACCCTTTGTATCACCTTAAGTAGAGAAATGTAATCTTAAGATTTCGACGGGAAAATCTTTCTTGCGTTGGGAAGAATAAGTCACCAGCAGATTTTGATTCACATTAGGGCCCTAGTTGGAATTTTAAAAGGCTATTTCCCTAAACTATACTTTTCTAAATCTAAACCGCAAACTTCAAACCTGTAAACAAGATACCTCATATTAATTTGTCATTTTGGATAGTTTCTTGCGCCACTGCCAACATGTTCGTAAAACACTACTCATGCGCTACTACCAATTACACATTTTTAAGTTTTTGTGGACAAACGTCCTTTTCCCGTGGACGGTCAAATTTTGTTTGATGTCATTGCAATGTACTGCTAGATACATCAGAAGGACGCGTACATGCTGCAAAATATTGGTTTCATGTTTTTAGGTTCTTTTTCATGTCTCGCCCTGGTAAAAATTGGCAGTAGAATCTGTGTTCCAAAATACCATAGACCTACAGCCGGCTGTAAGATTTCCAATAACTTCTATAGCCGGACACACAATTTTCTATAGCCGTTTATAGCCGATGGCGATTAAGCAACAGTCGGGCGATGAAGTGTATGCTAAACGTTACTAATTACGGATGCTCGGACTCAGTGAGTTTTTGGAATACTGCTCTCTTTTTGGGCTGTAGTATCTTGATTTATTTTGCGAGGAAAGCTCCGTGCTTTTGATGGATGCCTGCCATTACTAATATATTAGAGCGCCTTCAGTTTCGTATTGTACTGTGCAATACCTCTGGTGTGAAACAGTTGCTTCAAGCGCCGTGGCAGGCGGGCAGCGGCGGCAGCCAGCGCGAACCGCGCATTGGCGCCTACAAACCTAACAGGGATACTTCACGCGTTGCGCAATGCGTGAAGTATCCCTGTTAGGTTTGTAGGCACCAGTGCGTCGCCGCTCCGCTTTGTTAGGCTCTAATATTTAATCTGGCGGAGTCAGCGTTATTCAACCCATGATTTTGAAATGTTTGCACATCCTGTATGGATTATTCTCATTTTAATTGATGAAAAAAAATATGTATTAAAGGAAAATATAATGTGTGTTTTGTAAATATTAAGGCGGTTCCGTATAAAACTTAATGATTTCCAAAGCACACGAATTTCTACACAATTGCTTATAGCCTTTTATAATCGATGGCGAAAAAGCAACAGCCAGGCGATAAAGTGTAAAGCCCGGCGATAGGAACTACAGCCCGGCTGCATAATTTTTTATCGCTTCGTATAGCCCGGCTGTATGATTTTCTCCGCATTCTACAGCCAGCTATATGATTTTCTGTAGCCTTCTTTAGCCGGCTATAAGAATTTCTAGGGTATTTTGAAATGCAGCTCTTATCGCCAATTTTTACTAGGGCAACGGTGAAGTCGCACTCCTATTCGATGCAACGAGGAAGTCACTATGGAAAAGTTCAGAAGCAAATTGGCAAAACAGTCACCATCGCGGCACGCATAACCACAAATCCCGTGAAATTCGCTTTTTTGTTACTGTGAAATGAAATATAAAGAGGCGATTCACTTGAATTAGTGCGCTCTTCGCGCAAATATGAACGAGTCATTCTCACTTATCTCTCATGTGCAAATTAGCAAATCATGTTTGCGCGAACTCTATTCATGATTTGTTACGTTGACCTGTCTTGAAGAGCTGGCCGACGCTTTAATCTATTCTATTATCACTAAAAGACCGCTCATTCTTCAATTTCTCGTGCTTTTTACATCCATTCTTTCACTTTTGTGGTTTGCATTCCATCATCAACCAAAATTATTTAAAATTCATGAGCCACTTGGGATAGTTTTTCTCCTTGTCGCCGGCAAACTGCGATATTCGTTGTGACCATCCGCACGGAATAGAATAGTGAAATTTGAAATTGAGTAATTGGTGTCATCGCTCGGAAAAAAACCACTGCAAAGGATTGACGTAAATAGCGCCGAAAGATTTCGATTCAACCCGAGGTTTAGACAGTTTAAAGTTGACAGTTCAGAAAGCTCAGTTTTATGAAGAAGGGTATTTTTCACGTTGTATATTTCGTGTCATATTTCGGTTTCAGAATTTTTAATTATAATTCATTCATATACCTTTCTCTTTTACCCTATTTCGATCTCAATTCATTTTTGGGTAAAACACGGGCCTATCTCATAGGTTTTGGGAACTCGAAATTTGATTTCTCAACTCAGTTTGAGGAAAAAGGTGTTTCTTGAAATATTATCATCAGTGTATGAAAATACTTTCATCGTATATGTTCACAAAAGGTAATAAAAATGAAGTAATTTGTATGTTGCAATTATTTAACTGCGGTTCAAACTTGGTGAGCCTAAAAGTATCGCTGTAATTTGTTGACTTTGACTCGAGGACTTTTAAAATTAGTACTATTTTATTTGTGACACAAATTGGCACACTATAGTGCACACACTATTTTATTAGTGTGGCACTATAGAACGGGAAGCACAGTTACACAACTACTAAGAATCGTGTGCAAATTGAATCGGTGTGCGTAAGTCCAAATACTCATGAGCCATCTACGGTGCTGAGGAAGAACGCCGTACAAACCTTCAGACGTTGCCAGATTTTTTAGATAAAATACAAATTTTTAGGAAAATTTGTGAATGTTTTTCCTCTACATTTTTGGACAATTTTGTACGCAATTTGAACTAAATTATCTGAAAATTTCAGAGGAAAATATTCATAACTTTCTTTAAAAATACAATTCCGAGGAAATTTGGCAACTTTCGAATGTTCATACGGCGTTTTTTCTTAACACGGCAGCCCTAGCGTCCTGCGTGATCAACGAAAGCCAGGGCTCACGTGATTTTGCACTTACGCCCGTCTAAAAGAAACTGATTCCATCACGGTACCAGTATCCACCTCGGTAACTGAGAAATCCATCCGTATAGTTGGATTGAATTCACCTGCTCACCTCACGTCACATGCTACCAAGCGAAGCCGAGTCAATTAGTTTCATAAAGTTTCAAATTAAATACAAGAATAATCGAGTCTAAACCACTTGAAAGCCATTCATTGCGTCAACTCGAAACTTTTCGAAAGTAAATAATACGAGGTCTGTTAGATTAGAAACCGGATTTTGGTCATAACTAGCCCACAATGCGTCCAAATTACGTTTTCTTGAGCTTTTCTGATAACTGGAAATATACTTAAGAACGCTACGTTCACAAGTTTGAAAAATCCTAATGAGCTTCGTTGGTATGTGGCTTGAAGTAAGGCAACCTCAAGGGTGTTTTGCGATTTTTATGTTTCACCGAACTTGTCTCTCTTTTTTCGGTCTTGCACTACATTTTTCAACCCACAAGGACGATTGGAGTTTTGTCTCCATATCGTAGCCGTACACTAAAATATTGTCACCGAAAATTATCCTATCCAAAAATGTAGGATCTCTGTTAGAGCGTTCAAGCAGCTAAAGGGAAATTGACATTTGGTTGGATTTTCGTTCAACGGACAACAATCAAGGGGCAAGTGTACCTGAAACTCGATGCGTGTCTACATATTCTATCAAAATTGTATGTACAGAGCCTTCAGAAATATTACTCTGTTCAACAAGCTCGAAACGACCGTTTTCGAGCACTTTTGCCCGCATTTCTTCCACCTGACAAATGTCAGTTGCCGTTGAGGGTCGATTCCCATGCTCCTCATCTTTGACGAACTCCTGACCAGTTTCGAATCGTTTAACTCATTCAAAACAGTGGGAACATCTCATACAATGATCATGGTAAACTTTACTTAGCGTATACCAAAAGTTTTGGTACAAGGTATACCGAGTTTAAAACAAAATTTAATGTTTAATCTTTGTTCTATCAGTGATCGCATGATGAAAATCGCAAAACGCACCTGACTTACTCGTATTCAAGATAACACAGAATAAACACTGATCAAAATAAACAAAATCTGTGAACGTAGCGTTCTTAAGTATATTTCCAGCTATCAGAAAAGCTCAAGAAAACGTAATTTGGACGCATTGTGGGCTAGTTATGACCAAAATCCGGTTTCTAATCTAACAGACCTCGTAGTATCTGCGAAGCGGAACGGGGTGAATTCAAATGCGCCCGCCTCGCTCGCGACGATGGAGACACTTCCAGCATGCCACGTTGCCAAATCTGCATAATATTCGACTTTTTTCTGTAATCTGCATTGACGGATATCTGCGTTTCGGCAACCTTGGAAAGGGTGTCCCTTGAGACGTCCTTGAAATGATTTACACACACTTCCGGCTGCGGAATCGGCGCCCCGGTATTCTAACCTCAAACAGCCCTCGACGCACCGCAGACAGCGATGCCAGTTTGTCTTTCAAATTGCAGGATTTCTAATGTATGTCCGATCAGGACACATTAAAGATTGGAAGAAAGATAATCAGGAGCATAAGAAGAAACAGATGGAACGGAGGAGGATAAGAAGAAGAAAACAGGAAGAAAAAGAAGAGGCACGGGGAAGGAAGAGAAGGGAGAGAGAAAGGAGAGAGAAGATAGAAGATGAATTTATTTTTATTCATGCCCTCTTTCCTTTTTTCTTCTTTTTTTTTCTCCTACATCCCTCAAGGAGTGACCGACTTCAGAAGATAGGATGTAACTAAATCACATCAAGATGTGACTGAAAAAAAGATTTTACTCCTCTACAAGACTCGATGTTAAAGAAATAAATCTCTACCCATAATTCCATAAATTATTTTTCTTACTCTATAATATAAAATAATAAGAGTATGCCACGTAGCATATAACGCCTGCAACGCGAAGCTCTTCGGAGGAGTCGGGCCTAGAAAAAGTCAGGGGGCGTACCCCCTAATTCCAAATAGTTTCACTAGTTTCAAATTTTCGGCAGTATTTAACTCAAAATAAATTCAAGATAATTTGGATGATTACCCACATGTTGTACTTGACGATCAAATTCCGGAACCAATTCCCACCTAAGTGTCGAGTCGATAGTTTGACATGGAAAAAATGTTAAGCCATTGCCGTGAAATTCCGCAAGGTTTTCAGGAAACTCCTTCAGTTCCACTTCTCAGGGTTGGGAAAAATGTCGCAACTATTCTGAGCGCTCCCCAGTCATTCAGCAAATTGTCATTTCAAAAGTTTGTGTTGACAAATTGATTAGTGATAAATTGGTGTATTCTAACAGTTGCTAAAGAGCAAGAAAATTCCATATCTGGCCCTCTATTCCCTATCAATTTTCCTTAAGCAACGACGACATAAAACCATTTTGACTATCGCCAAGAGCCTTGACGGATCAAGCTTGAGCACACAAAAACTTTTGCGCTTTGACGATGAATGATGATTCACTAAAAATCACCGCGCATAAATCGGTTCGAGCGAGATTTGACAACTTAATCCGTGTCGATGAATGGTTTTTCATTAATGGCACTTAATTGAGTTAAGAGTGTCAATAAACATTTAAAACAATGCACATTTTAAACCGGGTTCTATTAAACACCTGATGAGTTAAGTGCATTGCAAAATCGCGAATAAAAGCTCTCCTCTTCAATGGAAAATAATGAAGAGCCAGAGGCCAAAAAGTATGAAAATACTGCAACACGTTGTCAAAATTCCCCTCGATTATTAAAAATTAGAAAAACAGGATGTTTTCAGCCGTATGATTAAAACCCTGCACTGACGATCTAGGCAATGTACACAGGGTGTCCCAGGATTAAGTACGAATATTGAAGGGAGTCGATTCTTTGGGTCAAAAAAAGACGTTTTTTGAGGTACAACTTTTTTACCAAGAGCGCTTTCCCTGAAAGCCACTGCGCCCTCCGAAATTGGAGGAAAAAATCGTCTTTCTATCACGGTGAGAATGTTTATCAAAATGAAAATTGGTGGATGGGGGTTGTTTATAGCGTTTTTTTTTTTTTTTTTTTTTTTTTTTTTTTTTTTTTTTCATTTTTGACCTCCAAAAGAGGGAAAACAAATTTTGAGAGGGGGGCTGGGGGGTATTGAACCTAAAAGTGGCCAAAATTAATAATTCCAGTGACAAAAATTAAATAAAAATTAAAAAAATAATAGGACGTCTCTAACCGGAGGAGGTTCATTTCTAGCTGCAAAACAATAAAAATAAGGAATTACCGATTGTGTCGTGCGATGGCAACCTAATTCCAGTTTTTCATCCTTTAATCACTCCCATCGAGCTCAACTCAACTTTTCATCGATAAGTAGGTTGAGGTTCTAGTACCTCCTAAACTTTGCCTCAAAAGTTCATGCTACGCGAACAATATCTTTAAATCCAGAACGGGAGTTTTTTTACGCGCAGATGCATACACTAATGCAATAAAAGGAAAAATCCTCTCTGTTCTGATGAAAGCCAGCCCGGTGAATTCACCCCAAACTGCCGCGCGGGAAGGAAGAGCGCCTTATACAAATTCAAATGTTGCCGAATTTCTCACAAGATAACATCAAATTTCAAGGATAATCACCGATATTTCTCACTGATTTTTACCGATCTTCAATATCAAATTGCGAAAAAAATTATACAAAAGAATGAAGGGAATACATTCAAAATTTCCCCCAAAAAGTTCCAATTCAGAGGAGGTTACTTGACAACATTCGAATCCTCTTACGGTGTTTCTCCTTAACACGGCAACGGAGTCCGCGCGGAGAAGATAATAGGTTCCCAACTTGAACTTGGGGGCATAAACCCGCATGCAAGAGGCTTAGTCGCCCCGGGTTGGGGGCATATTCCATTATAAACTGCGAAAATAAAACTTGAATAATTTAAGACGCGGGTCCCATATCCCTGCCGGGGCCGGGGCCACGTTTACGCCCGGATCGAATCCCTTTCGGGTTTATCCCGTCGGAGTCGACGGAA
This sequence comes from Bemisia tabaci, assembly GCF_001854935.1. NCBI lineage: Eukaryota > Metazoa > Arthropoda > Insecta > Hemiptera > Aleyrodidae > Bemisia > Bemisia tabaci. The sequence continues at coordinate 1,348,824 of NW_017551177.1, read as the reverse complement.
ATCCGACATCGCCGATGACCCCCTCCGCCCCCGAAACATCCGCGCTTTAATTTATTTTCAGGTAAGGTTCAGAAGGGTCAGACTTTTAACCGACTCGTGAGTGCGGGGGAACCTGAGGTCTCAATCCCGTTTAAGCTGCAGGGAGCCCTGCTGCCGCAGGCTCGGGAAATCAAATTATTTTTTAAGACCCTTTATGAATTTCTTCACCGTTGCGATGTGTTTTTTCATTGCTTGGCGGTCTAAAAACGATGATTTGGGAATTCCCCGTTGTGTTTTACATTTTCTCGGTTGAGCTGAATTGGATTGCATTTTGCAAAAAGGAACCACTAGCATTGCAATGATGCTAAGATTGTGCAACTTCAACTTTTGCAATAAAATTGCGGAAATCGTGAAAAACTATGAAATTTATATGGTATTTTTTGTTTTAAATTTACAGTTTTTAGCGAGTAAAATAGAAACTATTAATGGATAATCGGGTTTTTCCTCCAAGACAAAAGAAGTTGCACAATCTTAGCAACATTGCAATGCTTAGTGGTTCCTTTTTGCAAAATGCAATCCAATTTAGCCAAAGTACACTGGAAAAAAAACACATTGGATCTCTTAGAAACAGTAGTAGTAGACTCTTAAAAACATCGACAAGAAAAAGTACTCTTGATTCAGAATCTAGCTTAAATCAAGAACCAAGGCTCTTAATTTAAGCGGATTTCGTTTTGATTCAAGCAAAAATCCGATTGAATCAAGAGTATTTTTTTCTTGTCAATGTTCTCAAGAGTCTAAACTCTAGACTCAATGTGTTTTTTTTTTCCAGTATAATCGTGTTCTTTTATTAAAAGCGAGGGGTCTGCCTGTCAATCGGTTGGCGAATTCCTTGCACCGAAAAAATGGATTGCTGATTTAACAATTAAATTGTTAAAAAATATGTCCGATTGGTCCAAATGTACATTTTACAATAAAAGAAAGCCAATTCAACCATGGGTTGGTAAAAGTAGCAATATTTAGCAAATGGGTGGTTTTTATACGAGGATTAAAAATAAACAAGTGGTACGGAATATAACAAAATAATATGAACTATGCAAAACGATAATCCGGGTATCGGAACTTGGCTGTTTTGAAAACGCCTTCAAATGCGGCGTGATACCTTACGCATTCCGGAGAGTTCAAATAGTTGTATCATTGCGCCGTAAAAATGTGACGGAAGATTAAAATGGAAATAGCGTTCATGCACGCTGGCCTTTTCGATTTCCTTTGACGTTTTTGCAGAGGTGATTGCAAAGCTGAACTGCGCTCCAGGTAGGATTGTATTTAGCAAATGGGTGGTTTTATACGAGGATTAAGAAGAAGCAAGTGGTTAGAAATGAAAACAAAAGAATATGAACTATGCAAAACGATAATCTGGGTATCGGAACTTGGCTGTTTTTGAAAACGCCTTCAAATGCGGCGTGATACCTTACGCATTCCGGAGAGTTCAAATAGTTGTATCATTGCGCCGTAAAAATGTGACGGAAGATTAAAATGGAAATAGCCTAAATGGAAATAGCCTCCATGCACGCTGGGCTTGTCGATTTCCTTCGACATTTTTGCAGTCGTGAATGCGTAGCTGAATTGCGCTCCAGCTAGAATTATTTTTTATCGTAAAATCTACATTGAAACGTGTCAGAAACTTTTTTCCACTACAAAATTGTTAAATCAGAAATTTCGTTTTTTTCCGTGTGAGAATGAATATAAATTCAAGAACGCGGTGTTCCTTTCCATTAAATTAAGTCCATTCTTTGGTGGTCTGAGGAGGATCAAATTGTCACGTGATACTATTTTGTGATTGAATTCGGAACTTATTTCCTATTTGTACATTCATTTGATTTTATTTTTACAATCAAGTGTTGATGCCATCGATTACTAAACATTAAACTCGCCTTTCTTAAGTTATAGTAAGAATTTGGCCGGTAAAGGAAGCCTAATTTGCACATACGAACATTTGTAAAATCTAGTAACTAACAAATGTATACCTAAAAAGAAAAAAGTTAAAAATAAAAATAACTTTTTTCATAAAGTTTAAAAACTAGTTAGTTAGTTAATACCTTCTCTACTTATGTCACTATGTGCATAGGAGTCATTTCGCTGTAAATTTTGGCTAGCACATGGAGGTGGTTACTTTGGTTCATCATCGTAAAATTCTTCATTTTGTTTTTTGTGTAGTGTTGAGATGTGTGGAGAGAGTAACTTTCTTGAATGCAGCATCCGGGTATTACACTCACTACAAATTCTGTGATTCTGATTTTTGACAGGCGCATACTCAAACTTATAACCTATATGTAGTATGCCGGCTCTAAATGAAAAACCCACCAATTTTACGCGAAATTTGGAGGCATGGTCGTGCCAAGAGTCAAGACAACTTAAAGTACATGCACAGCGATGAATTTATGAATTCATTCTCCAGCTTCTCTACTCGTAAATCCTGACCATTCGTATCTCTTAAGCCTATTATCAAAAATGCCGCAGAATAAGGGTGGGATTATTTTTTTGTTTTTTCGGCGCAGTCCTCCCTTTTCCATTTTTCATCGGTCTCTTACCTGTTCACCGGTTCGTCTGGCCTGAGGAAATTTTTTCTCCGAGCGTGAACTTATATGTTACGAACCTCATTTTTCGCTTTCTATTCCATAGCCTTGAGGTATCGTTGGTTTTACAGAAAATTTAAGGAATGATTTTAAACTGATTTAGCACAATTCTCAAAGCCTAGGACTGAAGTCACAGCTCAAGACTCCTTTCTTAAAATAATTGTATTCTTTATAGACAAAATACCTCACATATAATACAAATTTAAAACTGACGCGACAAAATAGAAAAATCAAGCTTGATTGCACCGATATGATTTCATCGAGGAATACATGCTTTGAGTTATTATTATTATTTTTTTTTAAATTTAAAAACAAATCTGCCGAACACATTGTGCCGACACATTTTTTACAAATAAATAAATAAAAAAAACATTGAGATACTTTGACTATCTTGACAGCAACGCCTGGATGAAATCTATCCTACTCAAGTGATGTGCGTGTTGCATATCGAAAAAAATGAAGGCTGACCGATTTTTTTTAGACACCGACTGCGGGCCGATTATTGAAAGTTTAAGATAGCCCGATAAGACATCGCACGTGTTTTATTTTCCAGTGTTCGAGAAATAGATGTTCCAGGCGGTACTTGCGGCCGCAAACGGTGCATTATAACCCATTTTCGCTCACGCTCTGGCATTTCCATCCAGAAGCGTTTTAAGGCGCCGGCAGGGTGCAGAGGGGTCGATGGAAAACGCAGCCAAGGCAACTCATGCCGTTGATGTAGATCCGAAACATTTGAAGGTCGGCACGACAACACCCGAATGCAAATATCACTGGGCAAGAGATCCATAAATGCATCTTGAAACAGAGGAAGGCACCATGCCTTTCCTGACAAAAGGACCTTGAATCAAATATTCCTCTTCAGAGACTGTGTGTGTAGCATATTGAAATGAATGAAGGCAGTCGAATACACTTTATCGCAATCCCTAGATGCAAATATTCCTGTTCAAGGAATATGCGTCTTGCATATCGAGGCACACTGATTTTCCTCGCAACAACGCCTGGATGAAAATATTCCTTCCTCGCTGTCGTGAATGAGGCATGCACAAAAAATGAAGGCGCGCCAGTAATTTTCACCGTGGTGCATGGTGTACGCTCCGAGAAATCGATGACACTGATTTTCTTCAGAACAACGCCTGGATGCAAATAAATGCATGCACAAAAAATGAAGGCGCGCCGGTAATTTTCACCGTGGTGCATGGTAAACGCTCCAAGAAATGGATGACACTGATCTTCTTCAGAACAATGCCTGGATGCAAATATCGCTTCTTTGCTGTCGTCAATGATGCATGCACAAAAAATGAAGGCGCGCCGGTAATTTTCACCGTGGTGCATGGTAAACGCTCCAAGAAATAGATGACACTGATCTTCTTCAGAACAATGCCTGGATGCAAATATCGCTTCTTTGCTGTCGTCAATGATGCATGCACGAAAAATGAAGGCGCGCCGGCAATCTTCGCCGTGGCGCGTGGGAGAAATAGATGATTTTGGCGTCTCCCTGCAGTCGCCGAAAGGTGCATTGTAACCCGTTTTTGTACTCTCGCTCCGGATTTCAAGTGCAGGAGCATTATTAAGGGGCACAAGAGGCGGTGGAAAAGGCAGCCAAGGCAGCCGGTGCCATTGAAAACAGATCCGAAACTTTTGAGGGTCGGCTGAGCGGGCATGACTGCGTCTCATAATTCATGTCAGTGTGTTCCTCGGCCGCTCCTGAGACGTCACGTTTGGGAGCGGTAAGCAACGTTGCAATATTGCCCTTTTATTCCCTTTATGATGACATTTTCTGTTTTTATTGAAACTTGCACCATAACTATGACGTCATATCAACATTTCTGACACAAAATCTTCTACACTGGAAAAAAATCTCGGTGTATTTACTAAGAAAAGGGTGAATTACCAAGAATTCAAGGTTGTATTTGATCCCAGTTTTTTATTGGTGAAATTACCATTTATAGAATTGGTAATTTTACCAAGAATCTCAGTAAAATTATTGAACTTTCTCGGTAATTTTACTGGACCTTGGTAAAAACGCCAATATTTTTTATTGACTGTGGTAGAATTACCGAGATAAAATGGCAAAGTTACCAGGAATTGATTACCAATAAAAGTGGTATTCTTACCTGAAAAAAAAAACAGAAAAAATACCGGTTTTTAGGTAAGCTTACCAGTCTGTCTTGGTAAAATTACCAATAATTGGTAAAAAAAGTGAGATGGTAAAGGTACCAACGGACCTTAAAAAACGCCGAGAATTTTTTTTCAGGGTAGATTTTCCCAATTTTTGCCGGTAGTGGTTACACAAATACAGATGAGATTGCGTTTACCAGTAAATCTGATTGAGTGCATTCACGACTTAATATTTTTGCGTGCCGCTAACATAAAACAGCTAAATTCCCTGCGCTTGTCATAATTTCCGGATGAAATTATATGAGCATTGTTGAGGAGTGGGTAAAACAGTTTTCTTCGAGGAGATTTTTGTTTGTTTAAATGGTTTACAGAACCTAAAAATCTACCGCCGTTTAAATCTATTTCAAAGTCAACATTTTCCTACTTGTAATAATGCATCACTATCCTTGAGATATTGCTAACGTTTATTTTCTCAAGATTTTTCAAGTCGCTATACTTATTTAAAATTAATAAACCGAACAGTACAATCTGAAAGAGAATGATGGAGAAACAGTTGGTGCTTGTACAATCACTACGTAGTAATTCAGGATCAATCAAAAATTATAGTACAAAACAATCTTCACGGTGAAATTCTTTTCTGAACTCAAAGCGATGCTGTATTAGTTCCCTGCCGTAAATTTGTCATCGGGACCAATTGAAGGAAAGACATTACTAGAGAAGTGCTGTGTGTTCTTTGCGGCATGTTGACGAAGGCTTTCTTAAGTCTAAGATCTTAGTTTAAGTTCAGAGTTTCAGGTTATGCGTCAAATCTACCATGAGCATTAAGGGACCTCCAATTCCTTTTTTCCATGCATCGCACATGCATTTATTATGACGAACGCCGGCATCTGTGTTCTTGCAGTGGTCGTAAATCCCAATCAAGCTTATGCATAAGAGAAAACATCCAGTGCATAATAGAATTGCACAATCTCCTTATTAGAGGGGTGCAGTGAGCCTGATTCACACAGCCGCACACCCTTAAATCTCGTGCGGGACCTTAGATACATTTTATTTTATTTCTGCGACTGTCGCAGTCGGAGCTCGTGGGGACACACGATCTGTTCCTTGCGATCGTATTTTAACTCTACCGCCTTTATGCATAACCCAGTTCGGACGAAACAGAATGGCAAACCTGGCAACTGCATCAACAAGAGTGCGGTTGACAGTTCGTTGTCAGCTCGGGGTCTAAAATCAATGTTGCCGTATTTTTCTCGCGTGAACTGATATGCTTAATTATTGTTGAGCATTTGATTATTAGTGTTCAAAATGGCAACTGTGCTCCCCCTCCCCCTCCCCAAAACAGTCTACCGTTCGCTTCCTGCATTTGCCTCCACCTCATATCATCCTTTATTCTGCCCAGACCACCCGTTACACATTGCCTCTTCTAAATGGTCCCGTAGGATATTTTTCACCTATTTAATTTTTCATATAAAACCCACCGCTATGTTTGGGATCAATGACTCAATTTTGATTTTCGTTGGACAAAAGACCCTTTTTCCATTGGCGGTCGCCTTTGCATTTGAAATTTCCGTACTGAGGAAAAAGTATAGGTTTATTTAAAATGAACTTACATACCTTCTTTTGATAAGCTTTCGAATGAGCTATTATGTATTATCTATTCATTTTTCTGCTAGGTGATTCTTCTTTTTGAGCACTTCCCCGCTAAAATAAGAAGGTTTGTGTGGTCGTTTTGAGGTTATCTGGGTGCTGTCCACGGCACCACACGACGGCACAGGACGCTAAGATTAGCTGTGTTCCGATTCTTGAGAATTTCCTTAAACTTAAAATATCTGTTTACTGTAACTGCAACAGGGGAACTAAATAAGGTGCCATTGCCACAAGCCACCTTCATTCTTTGGAATGATGTCATCCGCTTGAGAGAACGTCATCTCGGTAGAAAAGCGTCCTGACATGCTATGCGCCGATGCACGCCGCTGCACTGCTGTGCAGTCAAGCAAATCCAACGCGCCTTCATTTACTATACATGCATCACGCACAACTACCGAGTACGTATAGTTGTATCCAAGGGTGTTAAGACCGTCTCATGGCAAAGACAAAAACAATCAATTTTGTCCTTACCGCAGGCTGTGCAAAAAGTGCTAAATCTAAGGGGAACTCAACTTTTTACCGTGCTGTTCTTTAAATTTATCATGAATATAATGTGGTCTAGTGAGTTATGACGGCAAAAAATTATCATGAACATTTAAAATATTATTTTCCTTGAATGTGAGTAGTTGTCGTTCAGGGTCTGCGGTAGGGTTACAAAACGTTAAAAGGTATTTGAACCAACCCTTACCGGAAAATTCGTACTTTATCGAAATAAATTTGGCAACAACCGAAAGCTTATGCGGCAGTATTGAACATGTGTTTTTCGAAACTCCCCAAAATATAAGGGTCCACGAAACCCGGATCCGTCAGACTAGGGTTAGGGAAATGTTTCACATACTTTTTGGCACAAAAAAAGGAAAGAAAAATGGAATCCGCATAATCAGAAACACCCCGAAAAAAGTCAAGGGTTTGAGGTAGGGCCAAAAAGTCTAAAAAACGTCAAAAGTTATTTGAACCAACCCTTACCTAAAAATTCGTACTTTATCAAAATAAATTTAGCAACAAGCGAAAGCTTATGCGGCAGTATTGAAAATGTATTTTTTTAAAACTCCTCAAAATATAAGGGCCCACAAAACCCGGATCTGTCAGACTAGGGTCAGGAAAATGTTTTACATACTTTTCGGCACAAAAAAGAAAAAGAAAAATGAAATCCGCATAGTCAGAAATCCCCCGAAAAACAATATCCTGTCTCCGTTGGTTCTTGCCGGGTATTTAACGCTCCGTATTAAAGCCGAAACACTGCTCGCATCGTAAAAACGACCCTTTCTAATTCCTGTTGCGGTGCGAGGGTCGGAGGTGGGTGGCGCGGCTAAACGGTCGCGAAGCCAGCGGCTCAATTTAGCGTGAGTATGGGCGAGCTGCAGTGGGCAAGGGTGGCAAAGGGGCGGCTAACGAGCGCAATCACTGGGAAACAAGAAAAAATGAGTTGTAATAATTGTCAGCGAGATTAAGGGTCCCCGCGGTCCCTTCCGCCCTTTCCGCAAGGGTGGGTCCGGACTGTGGACCGTGGAGCCACCCCGTAGGGTTGCGGCTCGTTGCCGGGAATCCGGGATGCATGCGAGTCGGAATTTAGCCGCACTGAAAAAAAAAATCTCGGAGTTTTTACTAAGAAAAGGGTAAAATTACTAAAAATTCGGGGTTCTATTTGATCTCAGTAATTTCTTGGTAAAATTACCATTTATGGAATTGGTAATTTTACAGAGAAATGTCGGTAAAATAATTGGACTTTCTCGGTAATTTTACTGGACCTTGGTGAAAACGCCAATATTTTTTATCGGCTGTGGTAGAATTATCGAGATAAAATGGCAAAGTTACCGGGAATTGATTACCAATAAAAAAGGTATTCTTACCTGAAAAAATAGTAAAAATACCGGTTTTTAGATAAGCTTACCAGTCTGTCTTGGTAAAATTACCAATAATTGGTAAAACAAGTGAGATGGTTAAAGTACCAACGGACCTTGGTAAAAACGCCGATAATTTTTTTCAGTGCATGCGAGTCGGAATTCAGACGTGTTTGGGAGAAAACTTCTTGCGATGCCAATACGAAAGTTTAGGGGAACGAGTGCGTCCGCCCCCCACCCAATTTTTCGAGGAATTTAGTTTGCAGTCTTATCAGGAGTACACTGTTGTTTAACTGCAAGAAAAGCTAAGCATTGGTATTTGAAGATGAATTTGGTAGGAGTGTTAGGACGTAATAAGTAAAAAAGCTAACATCTGAGGCCATTTACACAACTTACAAAATGATTATGAGTGTGTTAACCAATCTGGGAGGGAGCACAGAGTGTGTGGTAGAAATTTAAGAGGGGAAAAAAAATGAATGAGAAAAGAAGAGAGAAATAGAAAGGAAAAAAGAAATACATGGAGAAGAAAGACGCATTTCTTGTAGTAGAAAAACTAGGCGAAAATATAAAAAGTAAAAGGAGAAAAAAATGCAAAAGTATATGGAAAGAAAGTAAAAAGGTTAGAGGGAACCCTAAAAATAAAATGGAAAAATCGTTGAATAAGAGAGAAAAAATAGAAGAAAGTAAAACAGAAAAATGGAATTAGAAAAAGAACGAAAAATGAGAAGAAACGTAAGAAATACAGAAAGCGATTTCATTGAAAAGAAACGAAACAGTAGAGGGAAAAATTCAGGTAGAAAAGAAATAAAATAACAACGAAAAAACGAAAGTACGAAATAAAAACTTTTTTACTTATGAGTGGAAGATTTGCAACATTTGCATGCCCATACTACGTTCTTCCGCGGCACGACTGAGTTCCCTTTCTCATTTTTCTTTCTCCTCCGTGGGGTCAGATGATGGAAATTATCCTGTTCACTCTTTCAAGGGTCTCGTTTGTTTTTTGTTGACCCCGGTTTTTCAAGCCCCCCTCATAAGTTAGTTCTCCGCAAGGATTGTATTTATTCTGGTTTTCCATTGTTTTCTTTTTTCCTTTTCCGACGCAGAATATAAATCGGCGCTCGAAGCGAGGTTACGGGAGGAATGCAACCTTTTTGAGGATCTTGGAGCCTCGTTAAGAGAACGAAATGCATACCTACCATTGCAAGTCTCACGATTTTCAAGCATTTGTCGGATTTTATGTTTCCTTCAGTGGCGTGGCGTGAATTGCGATATATCGATTGTGGTGCCATTTAATCCTATGAAGAAATATCGATTATCAGGGTGTTCGCAGCGAACACCTTAGTAATCGATTCTTTACCATAGCTTCAAATGGCGAGATATCGATAATCGATTATTCACGCCACGCCACTGGTTTCCTTCCATCTCTTTTTTACTCAAATAAAAAGTGGTGATAATTATTTGAGTCATGAGATAAAATTGCAAATTATTTATTAAAGCTGAAAAGATAGTTTTCTCCTCAATAAAAATGCATTACATACCATGATGAGCGCATTAATAATGAAAGAAAGAATGGAAAATATACAGGATTGCAAAATATTTATAATCCTGTGATCTTAGGATTGCAAGCTCGCGGTGTGCACGCACTGTTCGGAAATCGGGGTAGGTTCGAAACCAAGAAAATATTACATACTTTTCAACGACTTGTGCGAGGGCTGTAGTATACGCGCAATGAATGAAGTATCTTGGCGACTAATAAGGCGCCAGACTACGCGCCGCGCGCAACGTGCTGTATGCGCAATGCATGAAGTATCCTACGGTCTCGTAAGGCACTATTTCGCCGTGCGCGCTGGCCGCACTGTGTTTGATGCGATTATTCAAACTAGCGGGTGCCACATCAGCTGTTTTCAACCTATGATTTTGAAGTTTTTGTGAAGTTTGTTAGAATTATTTTCATTTCAAATGATAAAACATTACATAAAACCCAACTAATTTTCTTCTCTTCATTTAAATATTTTTATGAATAATTTGAAATAGAAGCATGCAAGCGAAATGAATTTTACGTGTTGGCTCCCTCACTGCTCAGCAACGTAATGGCGTGATCATTTGGACTACATTTTGTTATATCCAAATCAAGTGCGGCTAGGAAGCAGCGACGTTGCAAATCAAGGAGCATGTCCTGATAGTGATATCCTTACTATCGATACATGTATTTTGATGTGAATTGTAGTATAATGCAAATTCGAATCTTAGGAGCCGATGACTGTTCTGGAAAACTGAGGATCTTCAGCTCTCGATATTGCCGACTAAACCTCAGCGATCTGCGCTTCACCCAAACGGTCGACGGAAAATGAGGTAAGGAAACGGTTTCAGCCGAGATGCACATATCCTCTCTGAAATTGAATCATCTGCAAGTCTGACGTAGCCGGGGGCCGAAGAGGCCACAGCGACGTGAGAAGTGCATTTTTCCGGCGCCATAGCTATGAATATTTCAACCGGAAGAACCGGGCGTTCCGCCGGGCGCGGTCTCGGGAAAAAATCCTTACGAACATTCACACGTTGCCAAGTTTCTTGTTACTATTTAGACAATTTCAACCAAAATCAGCCTAACTATACATTTTGCAATGGACCACTAGATAAGGTACGAATTTCAGCATTCTGATACATGTTTCTTAACCAAAATTTTACGTAAAACACGATGCACACAACGAAAATTACCGCAATTAACTCCTTACGAAGATATTTAATGATTCTTAATGCGTGAATTCAGACCACCCGCTCATGAAAACTCAATGCTCTACGTGATTCACATCGCGCGCTAAACGTTATCATGACAGTCTCAGCGATATAAAAATCTGGCAACCTCAATCTTGACGCTTTGGTTCAGTTGTAGCGAATTTCTAATAGTTTGAACAACGCATGATGGGAAATGAACATAACTCGATTGAAAAGCTTGTTGAAACCGTGGTGGTGCGCGATTTGACTCACGTAGAGTTTTGAGTTTCTTGTGACCGGGCAGTTCAAATTCCTCGTAACCAATGTGAAATAAAAACGTTAATATCTTCGTTAGGAATTGGTTTCCGTAATTTTCGTTGTGTGAATCGTTTTCTACGTGAAATTCTGGTTAAGAAACATGTATCAGATCGCTTAAATTCGTACCTTGTCTAGTGGTCCATTATAGGAACTGAACTACAATGTCTGGCTCGTCCGTGAAAAACACATATTTGCCGTTAAAAACTTTAGTAATTGATGTCATTCTGCGTTACTTTTTTGAACGCCGTATGAGCCTTCTGACGTTGCCATTTTTCTTTCAATAGAATACGAATTCTCCGGGAAACCTGCGAATCTTTTTCCTCCAATATCCCACAGGATTTCATTCGTAATTTGATCTAAAGTGTTTACAAATTTCAAGGAAATACAATTTTATATCTGAATATAGGGCAACATTTGGACGTTCACACGGCGATTTTCTTAGCAAGGCAGAAAGGTACACTGAAAAAAATAAAACTCCGGCCGTGGGAGCCACAATTACGGGCTATATACACATACGGTCCATTCCGGGCTCAATGACCGAAAATTCTGGCTGCTGGAGCCGTAGCTTCGGCCTCTGAACCCGGAGCAATCGAAGCTACGCCTCCAGCAGCCGGAATTTTCGGCCTTTGAGCCCGGAACGGATGGTATGTCTATATAGCCCGTAATTGCGGCTCCCACGGCTGGAGTTTTTTTTTTCAGTGTACTTCGTCGAACTTACTTGATTTTTGAAAATTTGGCGGTTACGCTCCTCTTCGAATAACGCGCTCAATTTTTCACCGCGCTTCCAGAAACTTTACGAGGAACTACTCATAACTTTCCTTAAAATTAAATACCTGATCGTTGAAAATTTGACAGCTTTCGCGTACTCGCGCAGCGTTCCCCCCGAGTGCGGCAGCGATGCTCCCTGCATATCCTCCCGACCTGCATAGGTTTCGAATTTTATCCCCCTCTCCTTCCCACCCCTGCATCCCCCTGCATCCCCCAGGCCCCACCGCAACAGAGCGCGACTCCGTATGCATGGAAAGTTGGACGGCTTTGAGAGTCGAGCCGGTGAGATGAGCTCCCCGCCCGAGCCAACTTCACGAGCAGCGTTGCCAAACTGCCCGTCGGAATCCGGTGTTCGAGGGGGTGGGACGAGCGATCTGGCAAGCGGCTATCGGTTCCCGGCGAGATGAAAGGTGGGAAGTGTTAAGACGTCGATCTTTTGAATGCGCGCCCTGTCGTCGGCGTCGCGTTGGGAGCCTGGAAGTTGGGAGCTGCGACAACCGGAAACCAATTTCGAGGAGCGGGGCCTCGGTTATTATCAGCCGATGCCTCATAATTACGCCCATTAGTCGGGAGCACGGCCTGACGCGGAAGCTCCGGTGGAGACGGCCTTTGCGAGGGATGTCTGTATGAGTTGACACAATTCTTGGGACTGTTAGTTGCTATGATGGTAAGATAAGACAAGGCAACCCCTCCTGTGGGCCGATTATTGAAATTTATAGACAAAGCTATAGACAAAGAAGATGTAAGGAGTGTAGAGCGATCCTATTGGTCGAGATGGGTGGTTCTTATAGACTAAAGGGATAAATAATGGACTAACTATCGGGTCTCTCGTGGGTTGCCGTTAGTTAATCTATCACCTACGTCCTTTGCCCATCGAAGCCACCCGCTCCCACCAATAGGATCCCTCCATATCATGTTTGTCTTCTTTGTCTATTGCCTTGCCTATCAATTTCAATAATCAGTCCACTGTGCCATGCTAAGACAACGTATTGACGGTGAAACTGCAAAATGCGTATCTCGGTTACGGTGTTTCGCAATGGAGATGTTGCGTGTATGAGGAATTTGCGATTTGACTGTTGATTCACATGTAAAAGTTCGCGAGAAACACGATGGTGCCACTGGTTTTCTCTGAAATCAACTCCCAAGCTCAAAGAAAGCTCTCAAGTTGAAGTCAAAATGGAGGGGTATCCCACGCTATCCTCAGAGTCCACCTCTACATCAAAACAAGCTCTCCATGCAAAGATGGGGAGCAAATACATTAGCAGGGTTGCCGTGTTTCCAGTTTTAGAGTCCCCAAATAAAGTGGCAGCCCCGTCGATGTATTTGCTCCCTATCTTTGCATAGAGAGTTTGTCTTGATGTAGAGGTGGACTCTCAGGATAGCGTGGGATATCCCCTCCATTTTGGCCTCAATTTGAGAGCTTTTTTTGAGCTTGGGAGTTGATTTCAGAGAAAACCGGGGGCCTCATTGTGTTTTTCGCGAACTTTTCCATAAGAACCAACAGTCAAATCGCAAATTCCTCACACATGCTGCAACATCTCCATTCCCGCTCCCCTTTTATTTTTTAAAAGAAGACTGAACGAACATCATGGCTTGAAGTTTCAAAGAATTTTCTTCATTAGCAGAGGAAAAATCACTGAAGTTTTTTAAAAAAATGACGTTCTGCAGTTTCCCCATGTAGAAAATAATTAAAATATGATAGGTAGTATGCAACGTAGCGAAGCGGGATACGCAACTCTGCAGTTTTACCATCGATATGGAAATATGATTGTGCTATACTTCGGGAATTGATTTGTTAGGTCTATGTAAGACTTTCCTCTTTCTCTGAGAGTTTCTCTGAAACCCCCTTTTTCCGGCTATGTCTATGACTTGTCTAAGCGTCAAAGGTTGGTAAAAATTTAGTCGCTAACGTAATTTGATTCCATTTTGTAACAAGGAACTAGATACTATTTCTGACTCAATTCATAAAGCACCTATCTGCACAGGGAAACTGTTAGCAGTTATGATGTTTCTCAAGTCTGAAGTCAGTCAGAAAAATTAGTTCCTTTTTACTAAATGAAGTCATATTTTTAGCATAACTTTCATTTGTTTGTGGTTTTAAAAAGTTCACGCTATCATAAAAATGTGGTGTGTACATGATGTCTTAATTAAAAATAGGTGTAACTTTAAAGGTAAAGATCTTGCAAACCACATTCCAATGAACACGTAGATAGCTTAAACAAAAAATGGAAAACACGCTAAAAATTACTCCTATCAATGGCGAATTGACCCAAAATGAGACCGAATTTAAAACACAGCTGAAGGGATGGGGAGGAGGGATTTCTGTCCCTCGATAATGGCCTTGACAGTAGTCCTTCAGATTTCAAAAACAGAAGTAAAGTTGAAACGAAAACTGAATGATGATGAGGGTGCGACGAGGGGACTTTCCCAACTTATTATCCTCCCCTTGATACTCTCTGTACTGAACCAAACACTAACTCTACCGAAATCGACAAAAAAATTGGGCTGAGGGCTGATTATTGACATTGATAGACAAATAGGTACAGACAAAATGGATTTATAGGGATCCTATTGATGGAAGAGGGTGGTTGCAATAGACCAAGGAGGTAGGTAATAAAGTATAACTAACGGCACCCCACGAGATACCCAATAGCTGTTCCATCATTTACGCCCTTCAACCAATTTCAACCAAAAGGAACGGTCCTTGCTCTTTATGTCTTCTTCGTCTAGCGCTTTGTCTATCAATGTCAACAACCAGACCGAAGGTGCACTCACTATACCACCAGAAAAGAAAGCAAGAACAAAAATATTTTCTTCGGCATAGATAAAGAGGAAAGTTGCACAATCTTAGCAGCATTGCAAGCCCTACAGGCCTTCTAACCGGAGATGCCCTAAATTGGAAAATAGTCTTCGAAGTATCAGATGCACCTGGGCTAAAAACCACAGCGCACACACTAAAAACATTTACCCGATGGACGTTAAAGTTAGTACGTGTGCACTTTGCAGTGCACTTCTCATGTCCTTCCAGCGAAAGTTCTTAAGTGTTCCTGTTCGCGAGTATTTACCGACCGGCAGAAGATTTTCCGCCACGGTGTCCCGCAGGGTTGCCAAGTCGTGCGAATAAACGTGGATATTTTAAACGGGTCAAACGGAGAGAAACGCTGATTCTTCGGCACCATGTGGCAAAAATGGTGTGCTACTCCCGTGTGCGCTCACTTGTTGATCGCTTGTTAACCTCCTTCGAGCGTAAATTTGAACTTTCTGCGCGGCGTTGCCAAACGCCACCGAGTTATTCCCGAATCTCAGAGGGAGACCCTGGGGATTTCCGCGAATCGCGGCAACGGGATCGTCTCGCGTAAAGTTCCTGATGATTCCGCCGAGCCTCAATTTTCGGGGTAATTCAACACTCACTTGAGTTTCGGGAGGCGAAACAGACGAAGTTCCATCCACCTGACGTTCCGCGGAAGAATGAACTTCACTCAGGTTCGAAATTTGCCTGAGGCTTTGCTATAGTTTCGAGGTTTGCTTCCACACGACAAACATCGGCTGCGTTACTGTGGCGTGTTCGTGAAGGCGCAGACACTTTGATTGTTTTCGAACGGTATTGTCGCTGTCTCGGTGAGATTAATTTTCCACGAACGCGGTTTTATCAGCTGAAGATATTAAGGTTCCCTAAGTTGGGATCTGTTTCTGGAGGTTATGAAAATTCCTACACTATCGTCTTAACGCACGGAGAAAAAAAGTTTGGTTCATACTGAGCACCAGATTGTTTTAGGTCAAGCAAAACACGTTTTCGGGCACAGAAACTGAACTTTGATTTAACTAACCGGAATTCGGTTCCGAAAACCGGAAGCTTCGGCTACGAACCGGAAGCTTCGGCTACGAACCGGAAGCTTCGGCTACGAACCGGAAGCTTCGGCTACGAACCGGAAGCTTCGGCTACGAACCAGAAAACTTCGGGGTTAAATGGACCGCACGTTAAACAGAAAGGGACCAAGCCACATCAGCTTTTGCTATCTTTAATTGGGAGATATAATTTTCTACGTGAAAACAGTTGTGCGTATTTTTGTGCACATTTCAGTGAACATTCTGCATATTAAGATGCAAATCTCTTAAAATTTGCAAAATAATTCGCACAAACATATATCTCCTTGTAATAATACCCAGTTAAATTTGGCAATCGGTGACATGGCTTGAATCCATTCTGCTAGACGCGGTCCAAATATAAACCTATCATTTCAGTCCCTGTAACAGTATATTTGTCTCTCAGTGCAGAACGTCAACTAAAAATCTGGCGCGACACCCACATTGGCGCCTCCAAACCTAACAGGGATACTTCACGCATTGCGCAATGCGTGAAGTATCCCAGTTAGGTTTGTAGGCGCCAGTGCGCGTGTCGCGCTGCAGCACGCCTCTCCGCTCTGTGTTTGGCTCTAATCTTTAAACTCGCGGAGTCAGCGTGTTTCAACTCATGATTTTCAAATGTTTGCACACTCTGCATAGATTGTACTCATTTAAATTGGTTGAAAAAAAACATGTATCAAAGAAAAATATAATGAGTTTTTTGTGCGTGAAATATCAGTTTTTGGAAAGGTATTCACCTTTCCAAAAAAAAAAAAAAAAAAAAAAAAAAAAAAAAAAAAAAAACCTATCAAAAAAGTATGACGAAAATTTGAGAAAATCGAAACTACATTTTGAAGTTGGTAAAATTTCCATTTGGACTTTGTATTTTACGACGAAACTATTCAGCATTTGTGATAGGCAATGTCACTGATTTTTCTTCTGGTTATACAATACTTAAAAATCAGCACAATTTTGAAAAGAAATTGTGCTGGCACATTCTTGAAAAAAAAATGTATTGTTTGAATCAATTTAGCACTATTGGAATAGAGTTGCTAGTATGAAACTATTGAGCATTTGTAATAGGGAATTTCACTGATTTTTCTTCTGATTATACCTTAAAAATCAGCATTTTGAATAGATTTTTTGCTGGCACATGCTTGTAAGAAAAATTTATTGTTTGAATCAATTTAGCACTATTGGAATAGAGTTGCGTTCGTTCGTCTGAAGAATTTTGAATGCAACCACTCTCTTTCGAAGACACGTCCTCTTCCTTCCCTTCCAAACACATCCAGAATCTCACAAAGGCTTAAAAATTGAATTCCAAGTGAGGCTTTTTGACACGTTCTAGTTGCAGGCTGATAGTGTGATGCAAGCAATTTGAATCAGTATTCCAGTGCTCATGTCTTTCCAGGTCGGCGGAAATGAGCCTGAATTCGCACACTTCCTCGCGGATAGGGAATAACCGCGCTAAGGGGGGAAAAGCACGTTCTAACATACGTTACAACATTGCACTTGAAACATGGATTATTCGGAAAACTTGTGTGTACTATACTATAAAATTCAGCTTTTTTTAAATACAGGTAGATAATGGTGGACAAAGCTCAAAACCACGTGTCACCCACGGAGAAAAAAACTTCGTGCGTGGGACCCGAAGTTTAGGTTATATGGATCTCTGAAGTTTTCGGATTGAGCATCTGAACACTTTAGGTCCAGCTGCTGAGGTTTGGATCACACATCTGAAACTTCACTTCTTACATCATGAAGTACTCCGGTTTTCATACATCCGAACAACTTCGGTTCTCACATTCGAAAAACTCCACCAACGTTTCATCCATTATAATTAAAGCAAATGTATGAAATTTGTTGTACTTTTACTAAATATTCTTTACGATTTTACAGTTCTAAACACGTAATATATCAGAAAATTCGCCCAATACATTACTCTCTAAAATAAAAATTAGCACTGGAGCCCAAGTAGCATTTTGCAACGAAAAAATTGCAATTTAAATTAAATAAAATTTCCAGATGATTTCAACTTTCTTGCAAGAAAATTGCAATTATTTTACAACATCTGACCCCCTCATTGTAAAAAAGTTGCAATTTTTTTTTTTTAAAGAAATTTCAATATTGACGACCTTTAAATTTCAACCCCTAAATTTTCCGGGGAAATTATAATAATTCGAACCCATGCTTACCTAATGTCCTACGACGTTTAGCAGCATAAAATACCGGACGCCCTTGAGTGGGCTTGAACCCGACCCGCGAATGTCATAGCGGAGCACTCTTCCACTGAGCTACAGGGAGCTGATGATGAGCTGGGTTGAAATCACGCCTGTTAAGGCTGTTATCGCATGCATTGCGTCAGTGCGTGGCTCAACATTCATCATAGATTTGATTAACGCCGTTTTTCTCAGGCTTCTTTCTTTTGCCTATTATTTATTTTTTTTCGTGTTATTTATTTTTTTCATATTTTTTTTGTCTGATTTTTTTTTTCGATATCACGTAATAGGTACTCACACTAAATTTACACCGGTGTAAATTACACCACATACTAACTTGAGAACTTAAAAATATTTTCAAAAAATATTTTTAAAATATTTTCAAAACTTTCTTAAGGAATATTTTTAACATGCATGTTTACAGGCAATATTTTTGAATTATTTTAAAAATATTTTTTGTAAACATTTTCAAAATATTCCTTTAAAATGTTTTAAAAATATTTTGAAAATATCTTAATTACAATATTGCCATGAAAATATTTTGATAAAGGTGACAATATTTTCAAAATATGTTGGGCTATATGGGTTAGGTGAGACATTTAAGTCGAAAAAACTTTAAAACAACTAGAGAATTGGATGCCAGGCACATGGCGTGAATTTGTTACAACATGATTGCACCGAAATTGCAGTCTTTATAGTGCCTTGAAAAAGAAGGTTAGGCAACAAGCATAATCTACATTTCTTGCAAACTTATTGCAATAAAATTGCAACTTTTTAAGCGCCTTCAAATGAACGTATAGGCAACAAGCAAAAATTGCAATCAACTCACAATCCATTGCAATGAAATTGCAATCCATGCTACTTGGGAGATTCTGAGACATTGCAACCGAGAAATGCGCCCTTTCTGCAATCTGCACCGAACGCCTTAATTTCGACTCCCTTATTTGGAAACGCACGCTTACCTTGCACTCTGTAGTCCAAACGTGATCGACGAGACACGGTTTGCGTTTCATGGATGATACAAAGTCACAGGGGACGCACATCGTCCCTCCGCTGACGAAACAACGTATCTGCACTTCGAGATGACCTACACTATCCGTAAGAACCCACGTTTTCTAGGGCTCGCCTAAAAACGAGGTTACGCCTTTAGGCGAAGCGTCGCGTGAGGGGGTTGTAAGTCACCGCAAGCTACGAGCATGCGGGCATACGTTACGCGAAATCTAAATTCTGCCCCCGATCTGTCCCGAAAGGAGATCTGCCACGCGTGCTAAGGAAAAACGCCGTATGAACATTCGAGAGTTGCCGAATTTCCCTTCATCAAATATGTATTTTTGGAGACATTCATGTATATTTTTCCTTTAAATTTTCAGATATTTTACATAGATTAAATTGCGTGCAAAATTTTCTGAAAATTTTGGAGAGAAATATTCACAATACCACTAGACACGGTACGAATTTAAGGATTCTGATAAATGTTTCTCAACCAGAATGTTATGTGGAACTCGATTCTTGCATCGAAAATTACAAAAAACATTTCCTATCCATGATATTAACGTTTTTATTTTACATGGGTCACGGGAAATGTGAATTGCCGGATCACATGAAACTCAATACTCTACGTGAGTCCAATCGCGTATTACAACGATTTTGGCAGACTTTCTCAATCCGGCACTGTTTATTTCCCACCTTGTGTTGTTCAAACTATAAACAACTTGCTACAGCTGAGCCAAAGCCTCAAGATTGAGGTTGCTTGGTTTTCATATCGCAGAGAATGTCACAGTAATTTTTAGTGTGCGATTTGACTCACCTAGAGACCATTGAGTTTTCATGAGCGGGAAGTTTAAATTTACGCGTCAAAAACATTAAATATATTGGTTTGATGTTAATTACAGTAATTTTCGTCGCCCAAATTGTGTTTTACGTAACATTTTGATTAAGAAACATGTATCAGAATTATAAATTTCGTACCTTGTCTAGTGGCTAATTTTTCTAATAAGTTTGGTTTTCATCGATGAAAACTTGGCAACGTCTGACAGCTCATACGGCGTTCTTTCGTAGCATGACAGCATACGTTACGCGAAATCTAAATTCTGCCCCGGTCTGTCTCGAAAGGAGCTCGCGAACTTCATCTTTCGGGGGATGATACATTAGACGCACCGCCAAGGGATATAAATCAAGGGTCCCGAGTGCAGGGACAAACATCGAACTTCCCCCGCCCTGAATTTTAAATACTCCTCGCGAGTATCTCGGTATTCGTGTCGAGCGTCCCGTCTAATTACTTTTATCAGAAAATGACTCGACTGGAGGTGCTGCAGCGGCGGAAATGGAGTTGTGTGCATGAGGCTCTATGAAAAACGACGTATCGCTCGGAGCCAGAGGTGTAAAATGGATTACATTTCGCAGTAAGGAGCCACTCTCTTTGGTCCATTTTAGAAAGAACATACACTGAAAAAAAAATCTCGGTGTATTTACTAAGAAGAGGGTAAAATTACCAAGAATTCAGGGTTATATTTGATCCCAGTTTTTTCTTGGTAAAATTACCATTTATGGAATTGGTAATTTTACCGAGAAATCTCGGTAAAATTATGGAACTTTCTCGGTAATTTTACTGGACTTTGGTAAAAACGCCAATATTTTTTATCGACTTTGGTAGAATTACCGAGATACATATGGCAAAATTACCGGGAATTGAGTACCACTAAAAGTGGTATTCTTACCTGAGAAAAAAAACAGTAAAAATACCGGTTTTTAGGTTAGCTTGCCAGTCTGTCTTGGTAAAATTACCAATAATTGGAAAAAAAGTGAGATGGTAAAGGTACCAACGGACCTTGGTTAAAACGCCGAGAATTTTTTTTAGTGTACATACCATTGGTTTCCCTGTGTAGGTTTAGACGTATTTATGCTAAATGGAGCTATATGCAAGCGGAAAGATGGGGTGTGCTCGTTAGTATTGAGGGTCATAAGAATGAATGGGAATTTAAAAGCGCCAGTGACGTCAGCAGCAACGACCGAGACCGGGCGGGACGGGGAGATCGGTGGCGGGACTCTTTTAACTGATGAGCCCTGTCCAAAAGGCTCTTGTCACATGCCCACGGCTCACGAGTTGGCGCTCAGTTCCTTTTTACTTAATGTCAAATCCCGCTTTTCCATTTTCTCAAAAGGAACTATATCCACTTTTACATTGTTTTAAAGCCAGCCTGCACGAACACACCCCATTTTTCCACTTGCACATAGTTTCTTTTAGCATTAATACGTCCATATGCGCTTTTGTGGAAGAGCCAGAGATTGTGGTTCCTTATTGCAAGATGTAATCCAAATGAAATCTCACATAATCATTCATGAATATTCACATGAGCTTTAATGAAATTTCAAATGAAATTTTACGAAACTTCATTTTGCTGAAAAACAAAATTTTACATTGGAAAAAAATATGGTAGATTTTCCCATACTCAGATACACAGTGCTTCAAGTATGGTAATAATTACCAGACTTTATATTGGCATTTACTATGTTATGGTAAGTATTGCCTGCAGAGTTCTGGTGAAAACTTCAATAATTTTGATTATTTTAACTAAATAACTAAATAACTCAAGCCCTCGATTGACTCTGGGTTTGCTCAGTCCCTTCATTGTTTTCTGCGCTAAATTCAGCGCCAAACTGTACCAAAATCAACACAAAATTTGGGTTGGTTTGTGTTTCACTTCCTACGCAAATATTTTTACCAGTGCAGACGCTGCGTAGGAAACCCCCGAAGATTTCAAGTCATTCCGAGCTTTCGAGATTGTTTGTTTATTCAGACTCCGTTTTTTTCGTCATTTTTACATCAATTCCTGGACAAATTCCGAGAAAAAAGTGCCCATAGAGGCGGTTTTGAAAACGCGTGACTTGAAGTGAGCGCATCGTGCTTCGAGGAGTGGATATTAGATATCTCTTATATGGTCAACAAGATTTGCCTGGAAAAAGTCACGTGTTTTCAGAAAGCACGCTAGCCGCTTGCTGTTTCCTCAGAACGACAGACCCATTTTCCGCGATAAAATATTCATCTTCCACGAAATTACCAACCTTTTCCCTTGAAATTTCCAGATGCTTCAGATTTGACTGCAAACGAAATCCTTTGAGAAACTTGAAGGGAAACTCGTTAAAGTTTCCCTGACAACAATTTTATCAGGAGAAATTCAGCAACGTCTGCAGGGACAGGACGTTTTCCCCAAGCATAAAAAAGTCGCCCTGGATTCTGATTTTTCGTCTGGAATCGCAGCCGATCGTGGCCGCGGATGCGATGGAATGCTATCGTGCTCCGTAAAGCCGTGCAAGCCATCAAACGTTGCAATCTTTCCTTCGGTAAAAAAACCAAATTTACCAGGAAAATTCTGAATATTTGTCCACCATTTTTCCCTCCAAGTCTGCCCTCAATTTAATCTAAATTATCCGAAAATTTTACGGAAAAGTATGCATAACTTTCCTCAAAAATGAATATTTCGTCGGAATAATTTTGGCAACAACAGAATACTCGTGCGGCATTCTTCCTTAACACGGCAGAATGCGTATGACTGACAGACTCCTTGCCGTTATTTTGCGTCTCTAGAGGCCGTGAATATTTATGAGGTTTACTCATCGTACTTCGCGATGTGAGTGACAGTTTGAAGGAGCTCGGAGATTCCGCCTCGGCCTCCGTCTTTTCATGAGTCTACATCGACACTACGGGCTCGCCGCATTCCCAGATTTTTTTGGCGCGTATACGTAGTATACCGCCTTTGCGATCGTTTCGACCCCCCACTCGATACAATAACCGAGTCCCTTAGTTCCTTACCGAAAAGTGACTACCGCGAACTTCTGAGATTTTCCAAAGCGTGTAAAAAGTTTATTTATCCGTCAATAATTNGTACTTCGCGATGTGAGTGACAGTTTGAAGGAGCTCGGAGATTCCGCCTCGGCCTCCGTCTTTTCATGAGTGTACATCGACACTACGGGCTCGCCGCATTCCCAGATTTTTTTTTTTTTTTTTTTTTTTTTTTTTTTTGCATGAATACGTCTTCTGACTGTAAGTCGTTCCCTGCTTTAAACAATGGACCACTAGACAAAGTGCAAATTCCAGCATTTTGATACATGTTTCTTAACCAACATTTCACGTAAAACACGATGCGCACAACGAAAATTACCGAAATCACATCCTTACGAAGATATTCAATGATTCTTGATGAGTGAACTTAAACCACCCGCTCATGAAAACTCAATGCTCTACGTGATTCACATCGCGCGCTAAACGTTATCATGACAGTCTCTGTGATATAAAAATCTGGCAACCTCAATCTTGACGCTTTGGCTCAGCTGTAGCAAATTGCTTATAGTTTGATCAACACATGCTGGGAAATGAACATTACTCGATTGAGAAGCTTGTTGAAACCGTGGTGGTGCGCGATTTGACTCACGTAGAGCTTTGAGTTTTTTATGAGCGGGCAGTTCAAATTCCTCGTAACCAATGTGAAATAAAAACGTTAATATTTTCGTTACAGGAGTTGGTTTCAATAAATTTCGTTTTGTAAATTGTGTTTTATGTGGAATTCTGGTTAAGAATCATGAATCAGATTGCTTAAATCCGTACCTTGTCTAGTGGTCCATTGTTGGTTTTTCGTTACAATTAGGATACTAACAAGTATATGAATTAAAATACGAGGGTCATCCAAAACGTAAGGTTCCCTACCTTGTATCTTCCAAACAAAAAGAGATAAATCAAATCGGTAAAAAATTACATATTAGGCATACTCTAAGCTTTAAAACAAGCTCAAGTATTTGAAAATCGGTTGAGGGATTCGCGAGAAAACTCAATTTTACTGAGACGACCTCCCGTCGTCGCGTGCCCACCTCCGAGGTCAGGATGCGTGGAGAGTCCCTTACTTCAGACTCGGCTTATCGCCTCTAAACATCAAATCGAAAAGGAATTTAAAATATTTTATCAAGTAGGCCTTACCTTACTTTTTGAGATAGTCTCCGCATCTTTTTTGACATTTCTGGTATCATTACAGCAGCTCTTTCATGCCTTCCGCGTAAAAGGTCTGGTCTTGGCTCCAAAACCAGTCATTGCCAGCGATCTGCACTTCAAAATCAGTTGCTTACCATGGTAAAATTTTTCTCCAATCCTCCGTACTCTCTTAATTTTACCTCAGGTGACTGTCGTCTATTCCCGAGATGAAAAACTCCCACTGTGGAAAGCGATTCCCAACCGATTTAGAGGTGCAGATCGCTGGACTTGACAGGTTTTGGAGCCAAGACCAGACCTTTTACGCGGAAGGCATGAAAGAGCTGCTGTAATGATACCAGAAATGTCAAAAAAGATGCGGAGACTATCTCAAAAAGTAAGGTAAGGCCTACTTGATAAAATCTTTTAAATTCCTTCTCGATTTGATGTTTAGAGGCGATAAGCCGAGTCTGAAGTAAGGGACTCTCCACGCATCCTGACCTTGGAGGTGGGCACGCGACGACGGGAGGTCGTCTCAGTAAAATTGAGTTTTCTCGCGAATTCCTCAACCGATTTTCAAACACTTGAGCTTGTTTTAAAGCTTAGAGTATGCCTAATATGTAATTTTTTACCGATTTGATTTATCTCTTTTCGTTCGGAAGATAGAAGATAGGGTACCTTACTTTTTGGATGACCCTCGTAGTACGTCATGTATAACCGTAACATGGTATCTACAAATTCAACGAGCGACGCGGAAAACATTCCGTTGGGGTTTTTTTCTTCAGGGGTTTTTTCTTTTTGTATCCCTTGATTTTCTGGACACGCAGCCCATGCACGTAAATTTCCGAAATCGATAGCCCACAAGTACAAATTTTCTGTAGCACAAAAATGCAAGTGAGTATCGATTGGTTGGACACGAGTTTCGATCGCACACAGCGCAAACTAACGAAACCAAAATTAAATTAGAAATGAGAAGAACTTGCGAACTTAGCGACAACACTAATGCGACACAGCGATCGATATATCGACTAAGCTATAATCCCCCATATCGACAGCCCACAATCGCAAATCGTCCCGCTTGCGCTAATGGGCTATATCGATCTCGGATATTTGCGCTTGTAGGCTGCACAATTTTTTTTGCTTATTGATCATAAATCAGGCGTAAAATAGCACTGATCTCCGTATATATGTACATATAACTTTTGCCTCGACCAATTAGCTTGCTTAGGTTTGTGAAGCAAGACCTCGAAAATATATTGTCCCTAAAAGTGGCTCTATACGGAAAAAAAAGTGTCAGGGGTTATCCCCTAAAATTGTGGTACTACCCCAATTTGTTGGATGATATGGACATTTTTAATTTATTGTGGGAGTACAACTCAAGTTAGGGTAAAACCGCAACATTTGGGTTAATTACCTAATTTATTGGGGTACTATCATAATTAATAGGGGTGCTACCACAATTAATTGGGGTACTACCACAATTAACTGAAAATGTCCATATCATCCATCAACCGCGTGCTTTGTTTCCCGTGTAGCCTAAAATTTAGATAGATCAGTACTCACTTTTCCCGGTAATATTAAAGGCGCGATTCTATGCGTCATTTACCTTCGAAAAATTGTATTTGTAAGACAAAATTCGTTCACGGTTTATTAATACATTGGCCAAATCAACTATGGGCCGATTTTAACATTGGACGAGAAAGAGTGGACGCATCGGCAATGACCAAATAAGATAACACGCACGTTTTTTAATAATAAGGTTCAATTACACGATGGCGATTGTCTCAAAATCTCAAAACGCAAACAGACGTATTTATTTGAATGAGCCATCAAATGTCGCAGAATAACCTCTGACTGCGTTGAGAAGTTAATGTGCATACCGCAGTCAGGGGATACGATAAACGCTTAAACTCGGTCGCCCGTTTCCAGCCGATGGCAGCGATGAAAAAGTTGGCGCACTCGTGTCAGAACTGCCGAACAGCCCGGGAGATTATGTCAACTTCATACCGCAATCTCCTCGCGCGCAGTTAGCCTTTGAATACGCCCAAGTTAGTTTTAATCATTCTATCAATTACAAGTTCCCTGATGCGCTCTATTTATAAGCTGTTGCACGTTATCGGAACTTTTCGCCGTATGCACCTGACAAACTTTCGCAGGCACCCGAAATTGGAGCTTAATTAAGCCCGTCCCACCGTGTTCTTTCCTTCGCCCGCGTGTGATTTTCGAACTTGTTGCTCCGCGTACCACGATAGACGCGTTGTTGAAGTCTACATCAACTTGCTACGGAAAAAAACCTTATGAGCCTTTGAACTTTGGTATATTTCCTTCGATTAAAAAAACTAACTTCTCGGGAACATTCTAAGTATATTTCCTCCATATAGTGAGGTAATGTTTCTTCAATTTAATTTAAAACGTCTGAAAATCTCAAGGAAAAATATACGTCAAATATAATATATATACAGGAATATATAAGGTTATATATACATAACTTTCCTCAAAAATAAATACTTTGTTGGGAGAAACTTGGCAACAACAGAATGCTCGTACGACGTTCTTCCGCAGCACGGCAATACATTGCAAACGATGAGTTATCCGATGCTTCGTAGCACCCAGCGAAAGTGCTATTAAAGGTTTTTTGGAGTTATCCGATGACCTGTCATTTTGTAAACGAAGTCTGCCATCTTTCCAGCGGAATTGGTCAGCGCCCGCAGTGCCCGCTGAGCGCTGACCAATTTCGCTGACAAGATAGCGGCTTTTGATTACTAACAAGTTTACGTCATCGCTAAGCGGATAGCTAAATATGGCGGACTGATTTATTGGGGGGAAACGCTGCGTTAGACGTCACTGCCGGGGGCGATTCTTGAGAAATGGCAACACTGTTTTTCCTCCATTTAAGTGTATGCAAAAGAATCGACTTTGGATGAAACAGCTTGCCTCACCTGAAATCGATATCTTTGATAGATTTAAATGAGGGAAAAATAGCACACTTGCAAAACGATCACTGCAGACGTACGTCACCACAGATATTCTCTGGGGTTACTTTAAACAAAAGTATTGCCAATGAAAATTCTCATCCATCATCATTGAGCGAAAAATGCCGTCCATTTTCAAACTCAAATTTTGCCTTGCTCGAATACATTGCTCCGATTTTTGGTGCGAGGTCTCTAAAACATATTTTCTCTGGTTGCACTCTATGAAAAAATCCAGAGGCTTCCTTGATTTCACAACCCTTTTTGAAGTTAGCAGGTCATGGTGAAGTGAGCTGGCATGCGTAATATACTTGAAATAAACTCAAGCCTCATACATGTTCATGAATATAGTTCAATCTGAAAACTGAGCATGAATATTCAACGGATGATGCCGGAGCATTTTGCGAGACAGAAATCGCAGCAAAAGGCCTAAATCACAGGAAAGTGCCTACTGTAAAGTTTGCGGCGCCAAGGCCGGAAAGAAAATATTTCACCGCGTCCGCTTTGACAATTCAAGCAAGTTTAAGGGTGGAGCTTACTAATGGATGTAGTGAAAAAAAAATGCATACCTCCAAGTGTTCTAGTCCGCATCTCCA
Organism: Bemisia tabaci; assembly: GCF_001854935.1. NCBI lineage: Eukaryota > Metazoa > Arthropoda > Insecta > Hemiptera > Aleyrodidae > Bemisia > Bemisia tabaci. The sequence goes on along the minus strand of NW_017551177.1, from coordinate 1,321,225 downwards.
CCCATTTTCAAGGATTATAAAGAAATCTGACAAACTAGGCGTGTAGAAATATTCTATAACGTTTTCTTCAAAAATTATCTAATTATTCAAATATATTCGCCAAGAATGTAAAAAAAGATGTTTTGGAACGTTTTCTTTCATAAAATGATAGTGAATGAAGCATAATGGACCCATAAACAAGGTATAAATTAAAACACTACCCACTTCTATCCATTTGAAATTTAACGACGAAAACAATTCACACAACGGGTACTCTGTGAATCAATCCCGATACAAATTTAAGTTTTTTCAATTAAAAATGTTTAAGTGGCAAAAATAAAATTGTTGTGACTTCTGTTTCATCCTAGTAAGAAATACTTGTTGATATCTTGTTCTGAGCTTGGATTCCGAGGTTCTCATTTTGTGAGACGTTTTGTACGAGAAATTTTGAGTGGGGTTCGAAACGGTTTATTCTATTCAAGACCTAGTTTAATGGCCGAACGAGGTTTTAAAATTTTGCGATTAAGACACGTATTTTCTGAGTATCCAACGATGTGTAACTTTCGGAGATTAACGGGAACTATTTTTCGAATGAAAATGATTGACGGGTGGCATAGTTTGGCATCAAACAAGGGTTGAACTTAGTTTTTAATTGATATCTTCAATAAATGCTAAGTAATCACACGTCGTTCCGGTGTAAAATATGATTAGAAAATGTTTCAAAATCACACGAATAGAAGCAGATATCGCGGGTTCTCTAAAATGATTCGTTCCTGGCCAGGATCGACAAAAAAGAACTGGCTCGAGTGGGCAGCTGCATTAAGCTCCGTACGTTTGGACGATTCAATTTGGCGACGAAAAAATGCACGCTTTAATCAAAACACTAGTCGTTGACGGGGAGTGGGGAATACTAATGTGCCGAAAAAAGTAATTTGTGCGGAAAAATCTGATCAAACGAGAGTTAATCCGTTTTTCTGAAACTGATCCGGGGGTGTATGTGTGAACGTGGAGTCCGTCGCGATATTGCCAGTTTAAACATAATCCCCAAGGTTTTTATCGGAAAAAATAAAGAAAAAAGACGTTTTGTCGGTATGAAAACACGCAACTTTATCTTTCAGAATCCCACGAATAGGGAAAATCATTCCTCTTGGCTTGAGTTTAATTTTGGAGCATAATAATCTGTACAAGCAGATTTTTTAAGATTAATCGATTGATTCTTCAACAAGTTGTTAATGCACTACCAGTATACAATGTAAATGAAAGTATACAATTAAGTATACAATTAAAAGTGTATACAATTTAGTATACAATTTAAAGTGTTATTAATGATCCATTAATTAGACGAAACGTAAAGTTCCATCGTTTTGGCGTGCCTATAATATAATTATATGTAGGCACGCTTTTGATTTCTTTCTGATGTAGAGTGTACAGCCAGCCCTGTTTTTTGTACTTTTCAATAGGTTTTTCGCCAAACCTTATGGTACGTGTGTTATTTTTTCATATTCTTCTTCCTTTTTTCTTTTTTTTAGTTTTGAGAACAACCATGTTCAAGTTATTAGAGAGATGAATGCATTCAAATACGGACGGATGCATGAGAAAAATGTGTATTTATCTTGGATTGCAACTTCACACGCCACTTTTTACGTTTTATTTTAGTTCAGGATTTTTAAAGAATATGCGCACAGTTGTTTTGAAGAGTTTTCAGCTCGAGAGAGCGACTTGAGCGCGTCTCGGGGTAAACGCGCAATGCAAGAAGTATCCTGCAGACTTGTAAGGCGCTAGCTATACGCCGCGCGCGCCGTGCTGCACACGCAATGCATGAAGTATCTTGCGGTCATGTAAGGCGCTACTGTGCGTTCCACGCCGCGTTCCTTACGCGCCAGTCCCGCTCCGGCCGCACTGTGTTTAATGTGATTATTCAAACTCGCGGCGTCAGCGGTTTTCAACTTATGATTTTGAAGTTTTTGTTAAGTTTGTCGGAATTATTGCTATTTCAAATGATAAAACATTAAATAAAGCCAAACAAATTTTCATCTCTTCATTTACATAGTTTTATAATTAACTATGAATAAAACGTGGAAGTGAAGCGACTTTTACGTAAGGGCTCCCTCGTAGCTTGATCGGTTTTTGCTTCCCTTTTTAAAACTCTTAATGTGGATAGGGGTGTCGATCTGGTTAAGGTGACCCTATGAAGAGAAAGAGAGTAGGCAAGGAAACATTGAGGTATTTCATTTTTACTCAACCACAGCTCCGTTTAAGGGGCCCGGGGAAAAATGGATCCATTACGTTAAGAAGCAAGTTTGGACCACATTATTAAATTATGCAATAAGGAATCTCTATTTCTAACTCATCCTTGGAAGCGCCTATCTGCAGAGGGAGTTTTCCTATGCAGATAAGCGCTTCCAACGGCTAGTTCAATCGCATACATGTCTTTTCTAAAATGAGCCAGAAATTTCAACTCCGTATTTCAAAATGTGGTCAATTTCAGCTACTTATTCTCTAAAAATATCTCTCCAAAAACCTGAATGAAAGCTGAAAGTATCCAAACATGAAAATCCACCATCGAATGCACCATAGTGGGTCCCGATACTTTCAGCTTCACTTTCGGTTGTGAAAAATAAATTCTTTTAGAAAAAATATGCCTATAGGTGTGTTAGACCATTTTTTTGTCGGGAATTTACAGTGAAACAATCATTAAAATGTGTTTGAAATCTCGACGTGTGTGTGTTACATCCGGTGTAAATTCACCCGAAGCAATAAAATTACCTCGTCCGATTTCACGTGGTCCAGCAGCCCATTTGACACGGGCGTTATGTGGACCGCCAGCATCGGAGCGGATAAAAGAGAAACGAGGCCGGTTTCGAAATTCGCTCGCGAAAAATCGAATACGGGGTTGGCTTACGCTGCCGTGTTGAGGAAAAACGTCGTATGATCATTCTGCTGTTGCCAAATTTCTCCCAATAAAAGATTTATTTTTGAGAAAAGTTGTGCATATTTTTCTTTGAAATTTTCAGATGTTTCAGATTAAATTGCGCACAAATTGCCTGACAAAATGGAGGAAAAATACTCGGAATTTTACCGGGAAGTCAGTTTTTTTTTCAGAGGAAATACAAAAACGTTTGAAGGCTCATACGGCGTTTTTCCTTAGCACGGCAGAGTACGGGTGGCGGGCGGATCGCGGATCACGTAAAAGGATTCAATTAAAACAATGATGCGGCGCTGGCCCATTAACGGCGGCTCCGGAGAGGGTGGGGGTGGGGGAGGGGGTGAACGATTCCTGAATAATTCAGACAAAGCTTTTTCCGAGCCGGGATCCTCGGCTCGCCGTTGGCCCGAGCTGGATATTTTCAGTTATTTGCTTTCAATAAGCTCAACTGCTCACCTCATAATTGAGCATCGGCGCGGGCCGGCCGTGCCGTGCCGCGCTGTGATTTAGCGGTGTTGTCCGATTGCCGCGGGGAAACCACCCCTACAGTGCACCCCCTCCAAAATTTTACGTACCTATTATTAATATTAAAAAAAAAACACTATGGGCAAGTTCATGAATCAATGTGAGCTACTTTTGGGGTCTCCCCACATTGGGGCTGTGAACCCTAACTTTTTTTTCAAATGGCAACCCCTAACTCTGTGTGATACATCAGTTGAACGATGATTAAGGTGATTCGATGGACGCCATATTTCGTGTCAGAATGGCATGCGATATATCGCATCAATTGGTTCCATTTTTTCAGCTACTCGTCATTTTTCTCCAAATTTGCGATCGCAATTCTGTTGTCAGGAGACTAAAGCACTCACTTGCCAATTTTAACAAAGAAATTCAACGTAATAAAGGCGTGGTTTTTTCAGAGAGAAAACATCGCATTCGATGTGATATCAAAACTGCATTCGAATGCAATATTTATATATATGAGGCGCTTTTATAGCGCTCTTTGGCGCTGTGCGACGCCTAATCGCCACAAAGCTCGGTCTTCCCACAGGTCATCAGGGAGTTGACAATCTCTTATCTCATTTAACACCCCCTGTCGCCAACCTCTCACTGGGCGTCCCCTACGTCTCCTCCCAGGAGGAACCCAACCAAGCATCTTTTTTGGCAGCCTCTCTTCCGAATGCAATATTTTCTCTCTAAAAAAACCACGCCTTTATTACGTTGAATTTCTTTGTTAAAATTGGTAAGTGAGTGCTTTAGTCTTCTGACAACAGAATTGCGATCTCAAAATTGGAGGAAAATGACGAGTAGCTTAAAAAATGGAACCAATTGATGCGATAAATCGCATGCCGTTCTGACACAAAATATGGCGTCCATTGAATCACCTTAAGAGGGAAAATTTTCGAGCAAACCGCTGGTCGCCGTTTTGATTTTTGACAGAGTGGTGGCAGGTCAAGTTCAAAATTTGGATGGATCCAAAACCCCCAAGATTTCGGAAAACCTTGGGATCCAGTGATTTTTTGGCACGAGAAAACCGAGTTCAGCGTTAGTTTCTCGAAAAAAATGTATTTTTTTCAAAATGGTGGTCAAAGGGAAAACTGCAAGTATCTAAATTGCTCACCCATGGATGTATGCATTTAAGCTGGCACCCGTAGGTCATTCGGCGCGAAAAATTCGAATCCTGCGTTGGTTTTTCGAAACGCCACTTTTTTCTGAATGACGACCTCCGACGAAAAATGAGTATATGAGCCATTTTTCAGCGCAGTCCATGTGACAAAATTGCAACAAATGTACAGTTTGGCAACTACGGAAGCCCTGTTTGATAAAAATTCGATCACGTTTCACGAAGTTTGATAAGGTCTAACGAGAGTTAAAAGAGTTCTTGACGGAATCTGTATCGAGTGTTTTCAGTGTTTGACAAAAAAAATGCGTGAAAGTAGCCAGAATGATTGAAATTTAATCAGGTTTCAAGAAGTTCGCTATATGAACAGTGGCGCTTCTGCTTAAGATATAGAGGAAGCCGAATTGACACGGAAGAGACATAGATATATAATTAAGATGTTGCATGTGTGAGGAATTTGCGATTTGAATGTGGATTCTTATGTAAAAGTTCGCGAGAAACACGATGGTGCCATTGGTTTTCTCTTAAATCAACTCCCAAGCTCATAAAAAGCTCTCAAGTTTAGGCCAAAATGGAGGGGATATCCCACCCTACCCTGAGAGTCCACCTCTACATCAAGACAAACTCTCCATGCAAAGATAGGAAGCAAATACATTGACAGGGCTGCCACTTCATTTACGGACTTTAAAACTGAAAACACGGCATCACTGCTAATGTATTTGCTCCCTATCTTTGCATGGAGAGTTTGCCTTGATGTAGACGTGGACTCTCGGGGTAGAGTGGGATATTCCCTCCATTTTGGCCTTAACTTGAGAGCTTTTTTTGAGCTTGGGAGTAGATTTCAGAGAAAACCAGTGGCACCATCGTATTTCTCGCGAACTTTTACATAAGAATCAACGGTCAAATCGCAAATCCCTCACACATGCAACATCTCCCTTGTTGTATTGCAGTAAATCTTGGAGGTATATGTATAGGCATAAAATATCCTCCCTGAAAACTCAACGCTTTTTGTTTTGCCTTGCTTACATTTCTTGCACCGAGGCGACTAACGATAAAATCCATCAGACGATGTTGATGAATCACTCAGTTTTTTTGGTTAAATCTTTAGGATATGTAGATAGGAAACATTCCGAAATTTAAATATGAACAGTTAACTTTCATACTTTTCTGGAAAAGCGATGTCATTGTCTATGCGCAAAAACTTCTTTCATTTTAAAGTTCATTCACAAAAACCGACCTCCGGTTCAACTAAACGAAATTGCCGTTGAAGAATTTTCAGTCTCACTGTGTCTGTCAAAGTGTAAACAAATCGGAAATTGCCATCACCTCCTTCTTCTTCTCTATACTTTAAAACAACACGCTTCCGCACGGAGAAAAAAAGCATCGTGCGTGGGACCCGAAGTTTAGATCATGTGGATCCCTGAAGTTTTCGGATTGAGCATCTGAACACTTTAGGTCTAGCTGTCGAAGTTTGGATCACACATCTAAAACTTCAGTTCTTACATCTGAAGTACTTCAGATATGAGAACCGAAGTTTTTCGGATGTGAAAACCGAAGTGCTTCAGTGAAGTTTCAGATGTGTGATCCAAGCCTCAGCAGCTGGACCTAAAGTGTTCAGATGCTCAATCCGAAAACTTCAGAGATCCATATGACCTAAACTTCGGGTCCCACGCACGAAGTTTTTTTCTCCGTGCACGCGTCTTAACGATGACTCCGAGTGGCCGAGCCCCAAATGAGCGGGCGCAAAGTGCGTTTAATGGTTTCCCACGCACTCAGGGAGCCGGAAATTAAATTTGAATAATTCAACCCCTTCCCCGGGTCCTCGGTCGCCATGATTCCGCCCGGGGGGAGGTCAGCATTGTTTACATTTTGGCACCCTTGACCTGGATCTACGGGCTCTATGAGCGGAACCTAACGAAATTAACACGATTAAAAGCTGCAGAGTTTTCCGAGGATAAACATCATAATGAGTTCGAAAATCCGACATCACACGCCGAGGGGTCCGCGGCCTCCAATTAGGATCGAGAGCGCTTAAAAACAGCTTTCCGGGAGCATCGTCGAGTGTTTCAGTCAACATCGGAGCACTTCAGCCCCCGGCCCGCCTCTCAAAATCGAATCGGTATTTGAGAGCTGCAGGTAAATAATAATGTCGGCGCGGATATCTCATGAGCCGCCAACTCGATGCACTAACATATAACCGAGGGATCATGAGTTTCTAACGTTTACAACATTTACACACGCGAGTAACTATTCCCGACGCCGGCAACAATCGCGAGACGTTAATTATTTTCGGGCCGTTCCAGTTTTCTGCCGTGCTAAGGAAGAACGCCGTACGAACCTTCAGGCGTTGCCAAATTTCATGGGGAAAAAAAAGGGTCAGGGGTTATCCCCTAAAATTGTGGTACTACCCCAATTTGTTGGATGATATGAACATTTCTAATTAATTGTATTAGTACCGCAACTCAAGTTAGGGTAGTACCGCAACATTTGGGTTAGTTACCTAATTTATTGTGATACTACCATAATTAATTGGGGTTACTACCATAATTAATTAGGGTGCTACCATGATTAATTGGGGTACTACCACAATTAGTTGGAAATGTCCATATCATGCAACAACCTCGTGCTTCTTTTCCGTGTTCCTTTGGTAAATCACGAATTTTCGGGAAAATTTGTAAGTATTTTTCTTCCAATTTTTCAGATGATTTTGTTTGCAATTTTACCTAAACCTCTCGAAAATTTATCGAAAAATACATAATTGATAACCCCCCTCAAAAAAAAAAAAAAAAAAAAAAAAAAAAAAAAACATTTTATCGAAGGGAATTCGGCAACTCTCGAATGCTCATACGGCGTTTTTCCTTAGCACGGCAGTTTTCACGGGTGGGTGGTCCGAGGGGGGGGGGAGTTTCTTCCCCGATTTAAAGGCGGGGGAAAAATGCGTGCCTCCTTCGCTCCAGGAGAGTAAAAAAGCAGGAGATAACGGATCCTGCAACCCTTTTTTCTACCTCGTTTTTTGATGCTCCCCGTCAGCGAGCGCGTACAATTAAACTACAAAACGCACTGCTTGCTCGAAGCCTTAGCCGTCCTCTCGGCTTCCCGGAATAAGCTAAATATTTTAAGCACACCTATAAAATTCTGGTCTTCGGGGGGAGGATTTAATTTGATTAATCAAGCTATCTCCTTCTTCCCTCCCGCTCTTGGAATTTCGTGACAGCTGGTGGCAGGGAACTTAAGGGCTTCGTTGCCGGACGTCGTCGTCGTTATAGTGTACTCTCCTGCGGGATGATTGTTGAATTTGATAGAAAAAGCGATAGACAAAGAAAGCATAGAGTATGAAGCGATCTTATAGGTTGATTTGAGTGGTTCTTGTGGACAAAGGAAGAAAAAGATGGACTATATAACTATATGGTCTCTCGTTTGCCGTTAGTTAGTCTATTACCTACCTCCTTTGTCCTTGCAACCCACCCCTTCCACACCCATAGGATAAATCCATGTCCTTTTTGCCCTCTTTGTTTATAGCTTTGTCGATCAAAAATCGGTCAATAATCGGTCCGCTGAAGATTTTTAATCCTCGAGATGATTAACAAAAATAGAGCCAACGGAAAGAACAAGTAATCAAAATTTCGAGATAACTGGGAAGTGGAATATACAAGAACCTAACGATGCGATTAATATTTATGGGTTTGATTTTGGAAATGGAAGCTTATTTATAAAAATTGATATGATAAATACTTCTTCTATACACAATTTTCATACTGAGAAAAGAAATCGGAGCACATGAACCGTATAAGCACGATATTCTAAGTTGGCCGTACTATTTGATCCACGTAACCGTACTTTCGGACTATACCACGGAGGCTGAATGTTAGTTTGGTTTGAAACTGATGTTGCATGAACAAAGCATGCGGTTCTTAGAACCGAAAGTGCGCTTACATGAACCGAATAGTACAGCCGACACAGAGAGAGCACCATATATACGTTTCTTATGCCTGTAACTTTTTCCTTAATTAAGGATTGTAAAAACTGGCTCTGTTACAAGAAACTCCGTCATATTCTCCATAGATTAATTACACACACATTTTAAGAGAAGCTACCTCGTAAAACCAAATTGAGCCATTTTGTTTCGTTACGTTCAGGCACCGTATTATTTTGTTTCAATTTTATATTCGATACAGAGATGCTGCCTACCATAGTTTGGAACTGTACGCAGCCATAAATCTCGAGTGAGTTATACATTTCGGCAACACAAAGTCGGAAATATAATTGAGAGACGCTATATCACGGAGTAAATGGCTTGGAAATATATATCACATGGTGCATGCGTCAAAAGCAAAACGGGCGCATAACGGAACTTGTTGGGTTTTTATTGCTTACATGGTGCCACTAATCGACGAAATGTTCCATGAGCTTCTTGCAGCCAAATGCGGCGCAGTTAAATTTCATAGCCGATTAAACTGTAGAGGAAACAATTAAAAATATGTAAGTTCCAATGGTTTACATGCATCGTTCGTATGTTTTTATGATATGCGTACAGTTTCGCACAGTAAACATTCTTCCTCGGTTTCTGTCACTGTGCATTTAAGGGATCCAGGATTTGATACAATACGCACCTCAGTGTCGTGACGTAAGCTGCGATGAATCGATCGATCTGCCATTTACACATTTGGACCGAGTTTAACAGAAAGGAACCAAGCCACATCAGCTGTTGTCAAATTTAAGTGGACAATTCAATTTTTTACGAGAGAACGTTCGTGCGGGTTCCTTTGAAAACGATAATGACTATTTGCTTCGTACTATGGAGAAAATTCACTGAAATTTGCACGAAAATCCGTCCAACCGTTTTCATGTAAAAAATTAAAATGCCCAATTAAATTCGGCAATTCCTGATGTGGCTTGGTTCCTTTCTGTTTAACGCGGTCCATTGTATCATACCATGTTATTTGAGTGTTCGCAATGAATACTTCAATAATCAATTCATTGCCGTACCTTCAAATTCAAAAATATCGAAAGTCCAGGCTTCGCGCCTTGCCACTGACACACCTCTAGATATGGTGCGAATCACGCATTTTAAAAATTAAGTATTTTGATACATAAATTCTAATCAAAATTTCACGAAAAAAATTCTGGTTGTCTTCACCACAATAATTGGATGTATTTACGTCTTAATATGACAATTAATTGAACCAAAAGTAACCATATGCATAGGGCTTACGTGCTACATATTTCCTTTCGATTTCACTCATTTGGCCAAGAAACCATCCTACGTAAAGTCCAATATACCATTCCCATCAAAAAGATCAAAATTTATATCGAACTTCACTTCCCACACCAGAGTTAAAATATTTGTATTAAAACTATTGTGCATCTCGAGACTAACTCGTTGGATCTTTCAATCGCCTATTAAACATTCATGAAGTATAGTTTCGCGCTCAGTCGAAAAACATGTTAAAATAAACTGGTGGCATATTTCGCAAATGTTTTGGCACGTTCTGACCTGTGTCTCCGAAGAAATGACAGGGATATGTGGGTTTAGTTGATTTGTTTACGAAATGTGCGTTATATGGGCAACGACAAACCGTTGTCCCGAGTTGAAAACGCCTTCAGTTTCGTTTGATACCTCACTGCCCACACCGGAGTTAAAATATTTGTATCACAACTATTGTGCATCTTGAGACTAACTCGTAGGATCTTTAAATCGCCTTTCGAACACTCACGAAGTGTCTTCTCACGCTTGATCGGCAACGATCTTAATGGATACTGTTTTTAGGAGAAGGGTCGGACCTCCATCGTGCGTAGCGAGTCAAATAGTTGCTTCTTATTTTTTTACTTTTTACATAGATTCCTCAGTAACCTTAATAACTGGAAGTTTTCATGATTCACATCTTCATAACCTCAATTCTTCGATAACTCCAATTTTTCATCCCTGAAGATTTGAGTGGTTTGTGCGAGGATGTTTACTGACCAAGTGCGATGACTGTTTGCCTCGCAACTAAGCTCAAAGTTAACCTGAAACTAGAGAGAGCTCCAAAATCTTAATAATAATAAAAAATAATAAAATAAAAAAAAACTGTCGGGATAACGAGTTTCGATTGTGCGTGTTTTTGAAGGTATTTCGCCGTCAATATTTTCTTATTAAGCCACAGCGCATCCCTAGTTTCCATACACGCACGGTTAGAACAATCCCACGAATTCGAGGCAAAAATTAAATATAAGCACGAGAAAAGTCGAAGGCTCCCACGGAATCCACGGAGAAGCGGTTTTTGAGATGGGAATGATGAAAAGTAAACGCGAGGAGAATTCAATAAGAAGTTTCAAACCCATGTTGCCACATGAGGCGTGTCAGAGAGCAGTAAGCGGGAAAAAATGACGTCACTGCCGACAAAACAGCAGTCAATCAACGCTATGCAGCTAAAAAGCGGTGTACTTACTGCTGTCTTGTGCGAAATGTTGTCATATACTACCAACGTCAAAACTTCAAAATTTGACGGTTACGTGTTGTAATTTAAACTTAAATCGAGCAAGCATTCAGAATATTCGTCGTTCCCCGTACAAAAGAGCGTAACATCGTTCCAAGGCTGCAAAATCGACTTGATCAATTCGGTTTTTCACGAGGACAAGACTTCGGAATTTTTTCTAGGAAACTTCGCCGATATTTGAACGAGATGAGAAGAGAATTGAGTGAAATATTCAGCCAGAATTATACCTAACAGTCTCAATTTCCGCGATTTCCTCAGAAAGACATTTTTGGACTAAAGGAGCCTGCAAGTATTACGTAACGCACTTTTTCCGATTTGTTTTACCCCTCTCCCCCTTGTACATAACGCACCCGTAATGCAGCCCTAGACCCCCTCCCCTTTTGAATTACGTAACATTGGCCTGACCCTCCCCCTCGCAGTTTCCAAGAAATCAAGGAAATGCTAAGAAAAAAAGCTTGAAAAAAATTCGGGGTTTTTTTTTTTTTAGATATTTTGCTGATATGCAACGGGAAGAGATCAACAAAGGTGTGAAAAAATTCACTCGGGGGAGGCGAAATTTACGATTTTTCGCACGTCTTTTCAAAGTTTTTTGCCCACCGGCTCAGATTTGTTACGTAACGTTTGGCTTGCTTCCCCTTTTCCCCCTTATTACGCACCGTACTGCTTGCTCAACCCCCCCCCCTCTCCCCTAAGTGCCAGTGCGGTGGCGTGAACTGCGATACATCGATTGTTATGCCATTTAAACCTATGTTAAAGAATAGATTATTGAGGTGTTCGCTACGAACACCCTGTTTATCGATCTTTTTCCATAGGTTCAAACGGCAGATCAATCGATCTATCGAAAATCACGCCACGCCACTGCTAAGTGCATTACGTGATACTTGAACGGCTCCTGCCGGAGCTGCTCTCTTGAGAAGCACGTCAGAGTCGACAACCCGTCTCTCGGCGCGGGAAAATCTCGGATTTGGGCGCCAAATCGGGCTCTGGGGCCGGGCTCGGTGGCGGAGAAGAGCTTATTACGCATAACTGACGCGTCACCGACTCACCGCTTTATTTCAGATCACTCGGCGCGCAGATATGCTCCCGCTCTCGTTCCCGGCTAAATGCTCCGCGAGATGAATAACACGTACTTGGCGTACGAATCAATACTCCCCCTCGCGGGCCACCCAGCAACATGTTGCTATAAATCCACCGTTTCGTTATGTTTTGTGTTCTCGGAGACAGCTTATTCAAATTTATCGCCGAGTCGGGCGCCCTCCGCAAGACGGCAGCACGTGCTCCGGCGTCGTAAGCCGCGACACCTGGAAGGATACGCTCTAACCGCGGCTCAAGTTCTGAGTGCACTTACGACTGTTTTCCCGAGGAGCGCGCTATAGATTTCGCCGTGTTTTTCGCTAACTTTTCACTTATTTTTGTGTGTTTTCCATAATACGACAGTACGTGCTCCTCGTCGTAAGCCGTGACACCTGGAAGGATACACTCTAACCGGGGCTCAAGCTCCGAGTGCACTTACGACTGTTTTCCCGAGGAGTGCGGTGATAGATTTCGCCGTGTTTTTCGCTAAATTTTCACCTGTTTCTTGGATTTTCCCTCTAAGATGACAGTAAGTACGCGAGTCGCGAAAACCGTAAGGGTTCACGCTCCGTATGTATTTACGACTGTTTTCCCGAGGAGCGTGGCAATAGATTTCTCCGTGTTTTTCGCTAAATTTTCACTAATTTTTGGGTATCCTCTGTAAGACGGCAGTAAGTATGCGAGCCTCGAAACCCGTAAGGGTTCACGCTCCAAATGCATTTACTTTTGTCTTCATAAGGAGCACGGTGTAGGATTTGGCTGTGTTGTCGCTGACTTTCCACTTATTTTTGTGTGCTTCCCGCAAGACGGCAGTATGAACGTTTCGACGTGGACTGTGAAACCTGTGGGGGCAAGCGGCAACCAGCAACCAGCAGGTGAATTGTTGAATCGTTATCGAATGATCCTGATCGATCAATCCCTATCTTAGCAATGCTGTTTATCGATGAAGGTCATTCGATATGAATTCAACAATCGACCCGCAGGGCTTATGCTCGGAGGGCGCTTCCTGCTATTTTTACGAGTAGAATAGCTGCTGTCTCTGACGTTCAAAATGTTTCATAACGAAAATTTCAGTTAATTCGCCTGAAATTAGTCGAGCAGCTCATGCTGTTGGGACGAAATGGTGATATTAACCTAATTTTTTACAGTATGGGGGAGATCAAAAGATAAAAGACCGAGATGAAGATGAGGGGCCCCTCAAAAATTATGAAAAGTATATAACATACAACCGCATTATACCTTATTTGAAAGTATAATTTCATCATGTCCCTTACCATTTCGTTTTTTCAATTAGTGCAAGTTTCCTTTGAGCTCTGGGTAAGTGTCTGAGCTTCTTCATTATCTTGACCCAGTTTGGTTGGGGAATGAAGTTACTATCAAATGGTTATAGCTTTCTGTTCAAATTTCATTACTCACAGTGAAATTGAAAGATGCAATCAGAATGAAACCACGTAAATCGCCGAAATATCTTGCTCACCTGAAATCAGAAGAATTATAGATTTTAGGAATAGTACAAATTGTAAATTTTCGCTTTTTCACTGTCTTGAGAGGAAAACTGACATGAAAAAGAAAAACTTGAATTTTGACTCAAATCCTACCTTGCTAAATTGACCCATACAGTTCAATTTTTTACATCAATGTACCTGCGAAATGTTTGTTCAAAATTTTAGGATTTTTGCATGAGATCAGAAGACAAATCAGTGGCATTTTCAGTTATAAATCACAAAGATTTTCCTGGTAAAAATGAAATTTGCGAGGGGAAATTTAGCAACATTGAAACGTAGATACGTTCCTCCTCGAGGGAGGCGAGCACGACAATAGTGGGAGGAAAAAATCAACCCCTTGACTTGAGGGCAACAAAGTGTCACCTCTCCCTCCCTTGATTTGGACCGCGTTAAATAGAAAGGCACCAAGCCACACCAGCTATTACCAAATTTAATTTGGCATTTTAAATTTAATTTAATTCCTTGAAATTTTCAAAGGAATCCGCACAATCGTTCTCTCATAAAAAAACTAGATTGCCCGGTTGAATTTGGCGATAGCTGACGTAGCTTGGTTCCTCTCTGTTGTTGATCCATTTGTACCCCCTCGGTTCATCAACCCTTTGCGCGGGGGAATTTGGCAACATTGAAATGTAGTTACGCTCTTCCTCGAGGGGAGCGCCGAAAAAAGCACAACAATGGTGATAGAAAAAATCAACCCCTTTCGAAGTGCGACCCCTTCCTCCCTTCATTTGTACCATTTTGGCTCATCAGCCCTTTGCGCGAGAAAATTTGGCAACATTGATACGTACTTACGTTCCTTCGCGAGGGAGGTGACGAAAAGAGCACCACAACAGTGAGAGGAAAAAACCCACCCCTTTACACGTGGCAACAAAGTGCGAGCCGTTCCTCCCTTCATTTGTACCCCCTCGGCTCATGAGCCCGCTCCCCCTCCCCGGGGTCATTACCAACGCGGCGCTAAGTGGGGGCGCAAACTGATTGCCGGCGCTTTCATCACCTGGGCTAAACCGAGGCCCAGGTTCAGCAACCGGAGGCCCTCGGCTTCAACTGGTTGATAAGTTGCTGAATATTAATTGCTGCTCTCGCTACCTTTACCCTCTCTGACCTCCCCCCCCCCCCGCCGCCGCCCTGTAACGCTTAAATTTACCACATTTCGGCTTTGATTAAGTCATTCGTCATTCCAACCAACAGCATGGCTCTCGCATAATTTTCTAGTTTTTCAAATGTCCTGCTGCCCCTCTCGAGTTTTTTTTTACATTTTGTGGATGCTTTTTGTGAGGTAATTTCTGAATTTTTTCGGTTGTCTTGGTCTCCATTCCTTCACACATTTTTGTCATCACGAATTTACTGCACACCTTTGTATATCCAACTATATCTGGATTGCAGTTAGCAAAAAGGAACCAGCGCTTTTACAGTGTTTTTAAAATCTTCTCGCTTCTCACTTTCGTTTGAAAATACTTAATGATGTCAAGTTTTGAAACTTACGGAATTACATTCCTTTGCTATGCTGGGAGATTTTTTTGATAAATATTTACAACATTAACTACCAATAAAACACCTTTTATACCAATAAAACACCTTCTATTTTAAAAAAAACAAAGAAACAAACAAAAAAAAAACAAAAATTACCATTTTTACAACACTTTAATCACGCTGTTTCCTTTTCGCTACATGCGATCCATCTGATCTCTGAATCGCAAGTACGTTAAGTTGCATCATTTTATTTGAAGGAGCATCGTACGAGGGTCATCCAAAAAGTAAGTTCACCCCTTTCATACTTCCGAAACTAAAGGGGATAAATCAAATCGATAAAAAAGAACTTCTTACTTATATCCTCAGCTCTCCATAGGTATCAAGATTTTTAAATTTGGACCACTGATTGCCGAGATATTCGATTTTTACGTGAACAACTCCCGGCCAGTTTCGTCCACCAAACGACGCGCTGATATGAGATGCACCGCGCGCTTTCGCGTCGCTTTTGTCTTCTGGGACTCTCAAGGAGTACTTCTCGTCCATTATTTGGAGAAAGGGTGTACAATCAATGCACCACGGTATTGTGGAATATTGAATTCGTTGCGATTGGCAATAAAAAACAAGCGACCGGGTCTCTTGTCTCGTGGTCCCCTATTCCTTCACGATAATGCCAGACCTTACACGGCGAAAGAGACCCAAAAATTGTTGGAAAAATTTGCGTGGGACGTGTCACCTCATCCTCCATACTCTCCAGACCTTGCCCCGAGTGACTATCATCTTTTTCCGCAACTCAAGAAGCACCTAGGTGGCCAGCACTTCGAGAACGATCAGTAGGTGATGGAAGCAATCAATGGCTGGTTCAAGAGTCAACCAAAAGTGTTCTTTGAGAACGGCATTAAGAAGCTTTAGAAACGCTATGAAAAATGCATCAGTAGGAACGGAAACTATGTCGAAAAATAAGGTAAGGTTGTTTTAAAGCTAATCTTAGAATATTTGAGTTGGTTATTCCTACGTAGATGTGTGGGGAACACAGTCAATTCAGGTAGCGTGACGGGGGAATCGCAGCGCGTCGTCGTTTGGTGGACGGAACTGGTCGGGAGTTGTTCACGTAAAAATAGAATATCTCGGCAACCAGTAGTCCAAATTTAAAAATCTTGGTACCTATGAAGAGCTGAGGATATAAGTAAGAAGTTCTTTTTTACCGATTTGATTTACCTCTTTTAGTTCCGGAGATATAAAAGGGGTGAGCTTACTTTTTGGATGATCCTCGTATACCACAAAATTTGTAAACCTTCTTCATGCATTCGTTCTTTTCTCTTTTCACGTTGGAATTTATTTGAGCTCAGAAACGGACACAATATGTGTGTCTCGACCGAATTTTACTTGTAAATTCAGGGCCGTGACGAGAGAGAGTCTGGACTCTCGTTCTTTCTATGTTTCAAAAATCCCCACCTCCCACCGAAGAAAAGTTCAAGTTTTCAAGTTCCACAAGAGGGTTAAAATAAATTGGCAAATCTAGGCAGCAACGTTATTTCATTGATTTCAGTTCTGATATGCAAAATGCAGTCCACACAAAATCAGATAGTATATCTGCACTGAATTTTTCAATAATCCTCATGAAAAATGATGGGATTTGTTTTTGATAAGGTCGTCCCCTGGCTTTCTAATCAGAGTCGAGCTTCGGTACAATCAGGGCTCAAAAATGTCGTGGATAGGAGAAACGCCGTATGAACCTTCAGACGGGGCCAAATTGGACTACATTTTGCGATTTGGAGCTATAAATTTCGGCTCATCTGAAAAAAACACTTATGTGCATAGGGAAAATAATGGCACCTATGCCGTTTTTAAACCGGGCCAGAACTTATAGCTCCTAATTGCAAAATGTAGTCCAATTGATAAGTTACGAATTCACTGAGAAAGTTGTGAATGGTTTTTTTTTCCAGATTTTTAGATAATTTTATTCAAATTTGATCTAAATAAGTGTCCACAAATGTAAATGAAAATGTTTCATAACATCCTAAAAAATAAGTATTTTAAGAGTAAAGGCAACAATCGAATATTCATACAGCGTTTTTCCTCAGCACGGCAAGGTAATGAAGCGCCTCGAACTCATTTTTACCAGAGAAGAAACTACAAGCATGTCTACGTTGCTGAGATTATGAAGCTCCCAAGTTTACGATAGATCAACTGGACCGCGTTAAGCGAAACGGAACCAAGCCACGTCAGCTATTGCCTTTAACTGGGAAATTCAATTTTTTGCATGAAAACAGTTGTGCGGATTTTCGTGCAAGTTTCAGTGAATTTTCTGCATAATACGAAGCAAAAATCTCAAAATATTTCAAAGGAATCCGCAAAAACGTTCTGCTTGCCTAAAAATTAAAATTAAATTGCCTAATTAAATTTGGCAAGATCTGATGTGGCTTGGTTCCTTCCTGCTAAACTTGGTCCAAGTAGCTCCTAACTAAAAAATTCAGTTTCATTTCTCTTCTTCCGTTTGCATTGTGTGGATGTAGACAAAGCAGGGTCCCTTTAGTATTTTATCACATAGCGTTCACCTCATCGCTTCAAATTCAACCTCAAAATGCACGGATTTCTCAAGACGTTTAAGGATCCTACCTGAAGGTCTGTCAACATCGCCGAAGCCGCGGAGGAGCAACGGAGGGCAGGTTGCGCCCTGCCAAGACCGGGAGCAAATTGGGGTTTTAGGTAATTAAGTTTCCGCCGCGAAAGTAATTTCGTACGCACGCAATGTAAACAACAGCCAATCGGAGGAGTGATTCGCTGTGACGGGAGCCCGCACGCTGCACTCCGAGAACCTCCGCCCCGCCCCGCCACCCCTCGCTCCGCCGCACACTGGACCGAGCGAATAGAAGTCGGACAATATTTGGAAACCTTGAGAGCTAGAAGCTTAAGAGTTGTTTCGTTGGTTTTTTCGTACAATTTACTTTCAGAAACACTCCTTAAAATTGAATTTGTGACGAAATAAACATCAAAATTTGAAATTTTAGCCGACAAATTCATGTCTGGCCTCTTCTATTGGCTCATATTTCATTGTGCGGCACACAGTGCAGCCCTCACTGAATAAAAATTCTCGGCGTTTTTACCAAGGCCCGTTGGTACCTTTACCATCTCACTTTTTTTTACCAATTATTGGTAATTTTACCAAGACAGACTGGTAAGCTTACCTAAAAACCGGTATTTTTACTGTTTTTTTTTTCAGGTAAAAATACCACTTTTATTGGTAATCAATTCCCGGTAACTTTGCCATTTTATCTCGGTGATTCTACCACATGACGATAAAAAATATTGGCGTTTTTACCAAGGTCCAGTAAAATTACCGAGAAAGTTCATCAATTTTACCAAGAAAAAACTGGGATCAAATAGAACCCTGAATGCTTGGTAATTTTAACCTTTTCTTTGTAAATACACCGAAATTTTTTTTTCAGTGTGAGAGCTAATATTATCTAAAATATGAAACGAAGAAGTTTAAAGGTTGTTTCGTTGGTTTTTCCGTACAATTTACTTTCAGAGGCACTCCTTAAAATTGAATTTGTGACGAAATAAACATCAAAATTTGGAATTTTAGCCAACAAATTCATGTCTGGCCTCTTCTATTGGCTCATTTCACTGTGCGGCACACAGTGCGGTCCTCTGTGGACATACATAAAAAATTCACAACTCAGCATTTGAATATTTGTTCTGGAGTTTGACATCTTAAAGATGTTTTTGACTCACAATGCTGATTCATTTTCAAATTTTTTGCTGAAAACTACTTCATATTTGGGTAGAAAGTGGGCGAAAAATGGGTCGAGAATCACTGGCCCATAAGAAATACACGGGAAAAAGACGTCAACTTCAAATGAAGATTTCTCGCTTGATACGCAAAATGCTCAGGGTGGTTGATATTTTCTTAATCCTCAGATGCGCAACTTCAATTCTACCGAAAAGATTTTGCGAGTTTTTGCGACTATCAGAGATATTTGAAGTTAAAGTTTGGGTGTTTCACGTTGCTTTTACATTGTTAACATAGGGTTGATTCGAGGTTGCCAACTTTAAATGAACTTTTCTCGAAAAATACGCAAAAAATCCTGAGATATAACATTTTCTTATTTCTTGAGTGTTTTACTTTAAGATGATTCGATGGACGCCATATTTTGTGTCAGAACGGCATGCGATATATCGCATCAATTGGTTCCATTTTTTCAGCTACTCGTCATTTTTCTCCAATTTTGAGATCGCAATTCTGTTGTCAGGAGACTAAAGCACTCACTTACCAATTTTAACAAAGAAATTCAACATAATAAAGGCGTGGTTTTTTTAGAGAGAAAATATCGCATTCGAGTGCAGTTTCGGTATCAGTATCGAATGCGATGTTTTCTCTTTAAAAAAACCACGCCTTTATTACGTTGAATTTCTTTGTTAAAATTGGTAAGTGAGTGCTTTAGTCTGCTGACAACAGAATTGCGATCTCAAAATTGGAGAAAAATGACGAGTAGCTTAAAAAATGGAACCAATTGATGCGATATATCGCATGCCATTCTGACACAAAATATGGCGTCCATCGAATCACCTTAATAGAGCCAAAGGGGTTTCCTATGTCGGTGCTATTATTTTCATTCTTTAAAGTTAAGTGTATTTTACCGATTTTTGTCCGCATCGTCCGTAAGAGTGCCGCACTGTGCGGCGTGAGGACGAACTCCAATAAGGACTCCGGGGCTGGACGCGGTTTTGGACTTGTGGCAAGCGCCTTGAGATTCGAGATTCGACTTTCGAGCTACGCTTCCACGAGCGCAAACAGAGATAATTCATTTCTGAGACCTTGCACTAACTATCTAATCGGTGCAATCGAGCGACACAAGAGTTGAATTTAGAGCGCGAAAAAAATACGGGTAGGGGTTGTTGGATGTTGGATGATATGGGCATTTCCAATTAATTGTGGTAGTGCCCCGATAAATTAGGTTACTAACCAAAATGTTGCGGTACTACCACAATTAATTGGAAATGTCCATATCATCCAACAACTTGGAGTAGTACCATAATTTTAAGGAATAACCTCTGACACTTTTTTTCCGTAAGTTTAACGCTGTTTTTTGCCTTAAAATGGACGATGAGCAGCTTGTTGAGCAGAAAATTTAAAAAAAATCGCCCGATTGATGACTCATACATTTCGGGATTAACATTTCGCCGTAGGCGAGTTTTTGCGAATTAGATTGCGATTGCTACGCCAATTTCTCAACTGTGGTCATTCGGACAACACGGACTACATGCAGGATTACATGATTAGGTGGACTAAATTTTGCAGTGAGGAGTCGCTGATTCTTGCTTATTTTGGGAACAACATACATTCTTTCAGTTTCCTATGCAGATTGGTGCTTTTATGGAAGAACCAGAAGCAGTGGTTCTTCGTTGCAAAATGTAGGACGACTGCTTAACTATTTGGTCATCGATCGTCATAAAGCAAATCTCGGTGTTGACTTCCGAAAGTAGCTTTTACACCTCTAAAATATATTGTCTCTGGCGCTTGTCATTGAATAGGCAGTTGGTCTGCCCGTGCGGTATTGACATAATATTGAATTATAACGAAACAATAGGATGTAAGCATTAAAAAAATAAATCGATCTACATCATTTTTCCGAGACGTAACTCAAACACCGTCAATCAAATCTTTAATCTGAAGTTGTGGTGATCCTAGCACCTGGATGCAACTATTCGAGCTCCAAAGATGTCCATGGGGCATATACGAAATGTTGAAGGCGCTTTGACTCTTTTTGCAAAGTCAAGGTGATCGCAGCATGTATGGCACTACGTACTACAAGCCCTTACACAGAGTAAGAAAAGAGGCTTAACAACTCTTGCTTATAAATTGTATTTGGGTTTTAAGAATACATGATTATATCTCATTCGAGAGATAATTTCCAAACTTCCCTTTCTGTAAATCGTGTTCTTGGTTAAATGCTGAAGAGAAACCATGCCACTTTTTTCTATAGTTCATACCTTGTACCATGTCTATCGGCCCATCCAGTGTGTATGTGTTAAATCAACGAACAATATGAATATTCAAACGGCTTCGCAAGTCCATTAATGTTAAACACATACGGACCAATAAACACAAAACTATTATGTAAAATACTCCCCTTTCCTTCAATAACAGCTATCTCACTGTATTGAAAATCAAAAGACGGTTAGTGCTCTTCTCGTTAATAGAATACCTATATTGAGAGAGTATGGCCACTGGTGTTACCACCTCTCATTGGCTCAGCCATCTTACCCTGGTAAAAATTGGCAGTAGAATCTGCGATTCAATATACCATAGACCTACGGCCGGCTGTAAGATTTCCAATAGCTTCTATAGTCGGCTACACAATTTCTTATAGCCTTTTATAGCCGATGGCGATTAAGCAAATCACAGCCAGGCGATAAAGTGTATGCTAAACGTCACTAATTACGGATGCTAGGACTTAGTGAGTTTTTGGACCACTGCTCTCTTTTTGCGCCGTAGTATCTTGATTTATTTTGCGAGGAAAGCTCCGTACTTTTGATGGATGCCTGCCGTTCCTAATATATTAAAGCGCCTTCAGTTTTGTATGATACTATGCAATACCTCTGATGTAAAATAGTTGCTTCAAGCGCCGTGGTACGCTGTGGTGCGGTAGGCGGGCAGCCAGCGCGGAACGCGCATTGGCGCCTACAACCCTAACAGAGATACTTCACGCATTGCGCAATGCGTGAAGTATCCCTGTTAGGTTTGTAGGCGCCAGTGCGTCGCCGCTCCGCTTTGTGTTAGGCTCTAATATTTAATCTCGTGGAGTCAGCGTTATTCAACTCATGATTTTGAAATGTTTGCACATCCTGTATGGATTATTCTCGTTTTAATTGATGAAAAAAAAATATGTATTGAAGGAAAATGTAACGTGTGTTTTGTAAATATTAAGGTGGTTCCGTATCAAACTTAATGATTTCCAAAGCACACGAATTTCTACACAATTTCTTATAGCCTTTTATAATCGATGGCGAAAAAGCAACAGCCAGGCGATAAAGTGTAAAGCCCGGCTATAGGAACTATAACCCGGCTGCATAATTTTTTATCGCTCCGTATAGCCTGGCCGTATGATTTTCTCCGCATTCTACAGCCAGCTACATAATTTTCTGTAGCCTTCTTTAGCCAGCTATAAGAATTCCTATGGTATTTTGAAACGCAGCTCTTATCGCCAATTTTTACCGGGGGAAGCTGAATGGAGCCCTTAGGACCCAAAAATGGCGGACGCCCTAAGTTAATGTAATGCAAAATGACTCAAAATGTAGTTTTCTCTACTTATTGTAACGAGAAATTTACCCAAATGCATTATTGCGACTTCTTTACATATTTTTAAGGCTAATCGTGTGCAATTTTCGAGAAAAATTAACTTAGATGCAGTAAGGTTGGCAGCAAGTGCGGTTGGTGATAACCGTCAAAAGTTGGCAATGACCCCCCCCCCCCCCCCCTCAAAAACCAAAACAAAACACCGCCATTTTTGGGTCCTAAGCAGAGACAAGAGACCCTCCACTAGTAACTTGGCTATGGTGGAAGCTTTTACTTTCGGGACTTCAGCATTCTACTGTTGACTTACCTACATGGTTGATGTTCAACAACGTGTTGGCAGTTTCGTTTTGCAAACAAGCTGAAAATGGCCGACGTTTGGGAAAGTTGTTTGGCTTATGACGTCATCCGAAGCTCATCATCGACCATGTAGGTAAGTCAACAGCCGAAAATATGGTGATGACTGTTGCTCGCTCATAATTGTCCATAAGGAATTGTTGAAACCCCGAAAGTAAAAGCTTCCACCTGTCGCTAGGAGGCCAGTGGAGGGTCTCTTGTCTCTGGTCCTAAGCCTGTCCATGGGGCCCAGAGGCCATACTCTGAATATAGGTACTCTACCCGTTAAGGGCGTCAGCAATGGGGTGGCGTGCTTTGCGATAAATCGATTGATCTGTATTTAAACCTACACTGAAAAAAAAAAAAAAAACAAGAAGAAAAAATTCAACATGAGTATATTGGAAAAGCGTGCCGAATAACTGAAATGTTGGACAAATACCTCTTATTTTCACGTCTTTGCTTTTTGCATCAATTGGTACTTTTTGCTAAATTTGGGAGAAAATATTGATTCATGAACGTTGAATGTAAATTAATTTTAAAGATTCCGTCCAATATCTTGATTTTAAGCTGATATGCGGCATTTGCGCACGACCGTGATTTGGGCGAACTGCCGTGCATCGAAATCGCGTTCAGTCAATCTCTTTGGATTTCGAACTGTAACTTCTCTCCTATTCGGCCGATTTGTACAAATGAGGTCTCTTTTTATTTGTACTTCAACGGAAAGTAAAGAAAAACTCGCTAAATAGACGGAAAACAATTTTTGAGAAAATTTGGTGGATCCTGGCATCACGGTGAATGGTTAATCGGTTAATCGCCTCGCCGTCTTTTATTGCCTTGCTCGAAACCGGACACCCAAAGCTATATCGCGAGATAACTGTAGTGGTTTAAGTGGATTTCGGCAGGGGCCATGGTTAGTACATAGTATAATGAGTCACGAGGCTCATCACAGATTGCACTTACAGTGCAAGACGCTCATTGGCTATAGAGTTTTGGCGGGAAAGAAGGTTCTAGAGTTGAGTCCTCCGAGCGTAAGAAAGCTCCTATGAGGTTTCTGTCAAATTGAATAATACGGTTTTGACAGAAAAATGTTCTCAAGGGTTTCCAATTAGCAGTTCATTAGATTTTTTGGTAAAAGACCATCAGGGCTTGACAGTGTAATGGTTCAAAGACAAAGAAACGGGTGCGAGGAAAAAAGTATTTGGACAACCCGTTGAATAGCATTGGTTGATCTGTGTGCTGTACTATGGTACATCCGAGTGATTTCAAAAAGCGAGCCCTAGCTTAAAAGCTTAAAAGTAGCTTGGATCAAGCATGATAATTCTTGAATTTGCTGCCAAGAATTTTTTTTATCTTGCTTTAAGCTGACTTTTTCTTGATTCAAGAAAAATTATGCTTGGGTTAAGCAAAAAAGTAGCTTATATTAACTAGCAAAATTCTTGATTTAAGAAGGAATACTTCTTGGCGGCAAATTCAAGATTCTTTTTTTTTCAGTGTATGGAAATGGGTCAATTAACAGGGTGTTCGCAACGAATATCTTAATAGTCGATTTTTTACCCTAGCTTCAAATGGGGAAATCTCGATAATCGACCATTCACGCCTCGCAACTGGGCATCAACTGAGAAAAAGAGCCGACTTGATGGCTGTGTGCGACAGTTGTGACACACATCGTCACTTCGTCCACGAAAAAACGTAACTTTATTTCAATGTTGCCAAATTTCCCCTCGCAAATTTCATTTTTACCGGTAGAATCTTGGACATTTCTATAACTAAAAATTTAACCAATTTGTCTTTTAATCTCAGGCAAAATTTGGAAAAATTTTGGACAGAAAATTACACGGGTACATTCGTGTAATAAATTCAAATGTTTGAGTCAATTTTGCAACCTTGGAATGGAGTTACGTGCCTTCGTCTGGGGAGCGACGATATATTTCTAATCCGAAACGTACCACGGAGAGAAGAGGATGATTTTCAATGCTCTCCAGAGACGAGGCTCCGATTGGAACTGTGAGCCTATCTAGGAGAGATTTTATTGAATACTCCAGAAGCTGGGATTCCTTTAAGCGATCGTCTTTTAATTGAATCGATCCTCAGGGACAAAAATACCTGGTCGGTGGAAAATATTGGAAACTCCAGAAAAAGGAGGAATAAGAAAGGGCAGAAGGACATCGCTTTTCAAACATATGGTTGATATGAGGGGATTTTCACCTTCATTTCATGGAATCTCTCAAAATCATCTTAACTGCCGGACACTTTCCTCTTATGTTGGTTATTATGTTATATTTTTTATTTTGAGAGTATAACTGAAGGTTCACTGGGAAAAAAACACATTGGATCTAGACTCCAGACTCTTGGAAACATTGACAAGAAAAAATACTCTTGATTCAGTCAGATGTTTGCTTAAATCAAAAGGAAATCCGCTCAAATTAAGAGGCTTGGTTCTTGATTTAAGCAAAAATCCGATTGAATCAAGAGTATTTTTTCTTGTCGATGTTTTCAAGAGTCTGGACTCTAGAACCAATGTGTTTTTTTCCAGTGTTATATTTTTTATTAATTGAGATTATAACTGAAGGTTGAGTTCGAAATCTAAAAATCAATATTGTTTCTCCTGAAAGCGATTCAAACAGCCAATAAACTGATAAAAACACTTGAGCTCTAGTGATACTTTTCCTTACAATTAAATATCTACGTTACCTTTAAACAATTATCGAAAATCACGAAAAATTGTCGTTTCTCACAAAAAGACATGTAATTCCATTCAAGATTGCAAAATTAATCCAATCGATTCAATTTCTTACAATGATGTGATTAGGTCATTTCTACCCATAATCTTGCTGATTTTTGGGGGCACTCATGAGAAAAGTCTGTGAAATCTTCGGTGAGGAACGCCCAACGATTTTCTGGTGAAAACACAATTTTCAAATGGAAAGTTTACAACGTTGAAAGGTGGTAACGTGTTTTCAACTCAGAAACGACTAAATAACGTTTTCATAGTAGAAGTACCAACCATGGGGAGGAGGGACCCTTAGGGCCCCTGGACTACGCCATACTGTATTCTTCCGCGGCAAGCCTCGGGGATAATCCCCTAAAATTGTGGTCCTACCCTAATTTTTTGGATGATGTGGACATTTCTAATTAATTGCGGTAG
The DNA here is from genome assembly GCF_001854935.1 of Bemisia tabaci. Taxonomy (NCBI): domain Eukaryota; kingdom Metazoa; phylum Arthropoda; class Insecta; order Hemiptera; family Aleyrodidae; genus Bemisia; species Bemisia tabaci. Next base: position 1,295,396 of record NW_017551177.1, on the reverse strand, counting down.
TCACGCAACACTTGGTACATTATTGTGGTACCACTACAATTAGTTCGGGTACCTACTATCACAATTAAAGTGGCTACTACCGCTAGTAATTGGGAAAGTCCATATCATCCGAAAACCCCTACCTCTTTTTGTTCCCTTGATCATCTCGCCAGACGTACTCGAAATTGGTACAGAAATTGGCTCCAGTATTTAATTTCTACCTTTCGCATCAAGTTCCCTTTGTTTGGCGATGGATGTGATGTTGTTTAATTTCCATGAAATCCATAACTTACTTTCAAAGGGCTTATATCCACGAGCCAATTCGGCTTCCGGGAACCTCGCGAAAACATCAAAACGCGAAATTCTTCCGGGAGGAAGATATCTCGCGCTGGAGTGAGGGATCGAAGCAATTTTCGTTACTTATTTGTAAACCGAGAACGCGGGCATCCTTATTTGTTGTTCGAGAAGTTGAGGATAATTCGTTACGATTCAAAGTTCCAAACAACTCCATTATATCGTACGGAGCTCGGGTAGTTGCAGCCGGCATAGTAATACTGCTGCTTATGAAACTGGAGCGAAAAATAAGACACGCATTTAAAGTTCCGTTTACAAGATAGCGCTTCCTTAACGTCTTCCGCTCTTATTATGATCCGCGCGTCCAATTTCAGGACTTTATCACACAGTTCGGAAATCGCGAGCGCGCAATCATCTTCCGCTAAGCTCATTGCAATGTTGTCGGAGACGGTATCGACGGCGAGAGACGAAAAATGCGTGCCTCCGCACAGTGGACCGGGTCAGTAGGAGAAGTCGGAAAAAATTTGGAAAGTTTGAAAGCTTATAACTCCGTTCATAAAAATTTTGAGACTCTAAAAGGGGTTCCGTTAGTTTCCATGTGAAATTTTAAAAGTTTTTCCTCATGAAGCACCCCTTGGAATTTAAAATTTGACGAAATAAACATCAAAATTTGAAATTTTAGTCAACACTGGTAAAGAAAACCTCTTGGACCAATGCCGCGGTGCATTGACTTAAAGAGTGCAGTTTCTTGTCGCCCGATTTAAGAGTTTTGAATTCTCCTTTCAAGCGGATTTTGCATTGAAACAAGAGTCCAGACTCTCAAATCCGGCTACAAGGAACTGCACTCTTGAACCAAGAGGTTTTTTTATACCAGTGAACAATTAGAGAATTGGACCCAGTAACGAAGCATGAACGGTCGATTACCGATATTCCTCTTTTTGAGGCTACGGTAAAGAATCGATTTTTACGGTGTTCGTTGCGAACACCCTGCCTAACGATCCTTTTCCATATTTTTAAATGGCAGATCAATCGATATATCGCAAAGCACGCCACGGTCATCACGCCACTGATTGGAACTCAAGCCACACTGAGGTTCAGTTTGATTGTACGTGGATAGTACTGTTGTATCTTCACATTTCAATTTTCAAGACTTCTCAACCTTCCCGTTTTTTTTTCCAAAATTTTCCGACTTTTCCCTGATTTCCTAGGATGAAATGGATTGCATTTTGCAAAAAGGAACCACTAGCATTGCAATGATGCTAAGATTGTGTGACTTCATTCTTTGCAATAAAATTGCGGAAATTGTGAAAAACTATGAAATTTAGATGGTAATTTTTGTCTTAAATTTACAGTTTTTAGCGAGTAAAATAAAAAGTATTAAGGGATAATCGGGTTTTTCCTCCAAGACAAAAGAAGTTGCACAATCTTAGCAACATTGCAATGCTAGTGGTTCCTTTTTGCAAAATGCAATCCAAATATCCTGACAACTCCTGGTTTTTCATGCTTCCAAGACTTGTAGACGCCCTGTTCCTATATTGTATCACAAAATGTGTAGAAAAGAATCTCCAAAATTCTATTAAAGATTAAGTCCCATTGGGGAAAAATTTGACAACATCCAACTTCACATACGGCGTTCTTCCTGCACTACCGCTGTAAACACAGTATCTCGGGGGAGCCTGTGAAGAGGGCTCTCTATGTCCCGAGCGACGGAAACTTTTACGGGAACTTTCGTGTCGTTTTATTAGCGGCGAGGTCATCGCGTCCCGAACTTTCGCGTGCTTTGTCCGAGCAGGTTGTCCGCGGATTAACAAGATCCTCCGACAGTTCGGAACCCCAATCGCGCGAACGGTGGCGCTGCGCACAGAGGACCTAAGCATTACACGGAAGAAACAATTGCTGAAGTAACATCCCGAATGTCAATAATTTGTGCGACAACGCTTAAATGTTGATCTGAAAGCTACGGCTGTTAAAGTAACATCCTAGCTCCGTTGAATTAACAGCCGTAGCGTTCAGATCAACATTCAAGAGTTGTCCCACAAATTCTTAATATTGGGGATGTTACTTCAGCAACTTTTTTTCGGTGTGAAGCAGGCCGAAATTAGAATATTCAACTAAAACTGCAAGTTTTGATAAGTATTTCGTAACAATTTAAAGAGGTTGTTCCATCTACCATTGAAACTGGGCCCCGAATGAAATCTCCTCATCTTTTCAGGTATCAAAGGGCATGGTCAGGGACACCCAAAAATGGTTGAATTTTTTCCAAATTCCCCCCTGGGGAGGGGGGGCGGGGGGTTATATGAAAAACGGTTTTTTGGCTATAACTTTTGAACGGTTTAAGNCTTTCGTCTGGGTGAAGTACATTCGTCGATGGAAATGTAGTGACATTGTGACATGGACGGCACGTGCTGGGACTTTAGGGACCCGCGCATCCCTCCCCAATCCTTTCTACTTTCTAGGGTCGATGGATGGTTCATGTATCACGGAACAGAGGGCTGATTGCTGAAATTGATGGACAAAGCAATAGACAAATCAAGCGGGAAAGTTCTAATACTGTCGTATTAGAAAAGCGCTCAGGTGTTAGTAAATGTATTTAATGAAGAAAGGACGTATGAACTCCGTCGACTTGGCTGGGAAATGGAAATAAAACATCAGCTGATAGCAAACAAAGGTTACCAAGGAAACCGTAAACGCGTTTTTTCGTTTCCCGAAAATGATAGTCACCGTTGAGCTCATCAGGCGCGTTTTTTTTAGGCTTCATTTGAGTTCAACGATCAATTTCGATAAGAATAATTACTCTACCGCTAAGAAATTTTCTTATGGACAAACGATCGAAACTACCTGCGCATTACGTTAAAAGCATAAAATACAGTTTTCACAGCTTCATTTATTTTAAAAATAGACCCCCCCCCCAAAATCCTACACATCGATGAGCTGGTGCGTCATTTAAACAAATTAGCACTAGTATACTAGTACTCTAGAGGCAAGTCGAAATCCAAAAGCGCTGCCTATCGGCTGAGCGCTTAAAAGACAAATGGTTGAAATGGGTTGCTGCTATATACGCGGGAAAATAATGGACTAACTGGATTAAATTTTGCAATAAGGAACCATTATTTCTAGCCCATTTTAGAAACAACATACATCCCATTGGTTTCTCTATGCAGATATGTGATTTTATGGGAGAACCAGAGAAAGTGGTTCCTTATTGCAAAATGTAATCCACCAAAAGGTTCTCTCGTGGGTTGACATTAATTAGTCTATTACTTACCACCTTCGTCCATTTTAATCACCCGTTTCCATCTCGCCAGTTTTCCTAGGAGCCGGCAGGGAAATCATTTTTATTCAATTCATCTCTAAAAAGTTCCTTTTGACATAAATGTATTAAACGCTTGTCCTTTGCCATTTGGACCCTTTGGATAATATATTCCACCGCATGAAAAGAGGGCAAGAAAGAAATCGCCTTTTTCTCTGGCATCTCGTCCTCGACTACGCAATATCTACCATTTATATATTAAAAAAAAACAGATAGAACCGAAACTTTTCATGCGCGAATATGCCGCCATTGGCCCATAACAAGATGTTTGATGGTTTAATACGGAGAGAAAGACAATTCCGCATGATTACACATTCATTAGAGTAGGTTGTCACGGGCAGCTAACATACGTTCTTAGTTTTCGTTACAGACTTCGTTGCAAGTTGTAGCGCAACACGATGAAATATGAGCCCATTTCAGTGAGGAAAATACGCTCGGGCTAACCACGGGGTACTTTCATTCAGTTTGAAGGACACACAAATCACCCCCCCCCCCCCTCTTCTCCTTCTCATTATTATTCTTCCTTGAACTGAGGCAAAAGCTCTATTTGTCTAGCCACCATAGAACCTATTGGGCAAGGCGTTTAAAAAAACTCCAAACTGAGAAAATGTTCTTTAAACCACAGATTTTGTGATGATTTGCGGTCAGATACCTAGTTAGGTGAGTGTGCACATATTGAAGAACATTCACTCGAATATGCGCTAACTTACAGAGGTATCTGACTGTAATTTTACATGAACTCGTGGGTTTCGAAAATATTTGAACCAGTCCCATAGTCACTGAGAAGTATTTTTTTATTTTTTCAACAGTGCACGTATGAAAATGATAGAGGGCAAAAATAAAAATTTACAAATTTACAAGGCCAAATCTTTCGAAAAAAAAAACCATATGAAGAATGGCGGGAGTTCTCACAAATTAAAATTCAAAGAAAATTATTCCGAATATATTTCACGCGTGCATCCTGCACCGTTCGGCTGCGTCCAATTGATGACTTTTAAAATTAACAAGGCACCAACCGAAACCGTTCCCATGTTTGTAAAAAATAGACATTGTCGAACGATCTTGCATCAAGTCAACTTTTAGAGGTTCCAACGGACCATCAAACTCTTACGGGGTTTTACTCGGGAAAACTTTGTTTGTTGAAGATTCTCAAAAAAATTTCAATTTTTTTTATATGAAAATCCCCAACTATTCTCGGTTATCCAGACCTGTAGACCTTCTGCGCGGCTGAATAAAGCAACACATCGACAAAATACCGTTCAACGGTCTGTAACTCACGGTAATTGAAGTAAAAATCCGGTCTCCGGGTCGCAAGGTGCCCTACCATCACTACACTGCCGTCCTAAGAAAGAACGCCGTATGAACCTTCAGGCGTTGCCAAATTTCCTTTGATAAAACTCGAACTTCCTGGTAAACTTATAAACAGTTTCCTTCCGTTTTTTCAGATTATTTTGCTCGCAATTTCACCGAAAAGTCCTAAAAATTTCAAGGGAAAATATTTATAGCTATCCTTAAAAACTATCATTTAATCGGAGGAAATTTGGCAACTCTCGAATGTTCACACGGCTTTGTTCCTTAGCACGGTAGTACAGCTCATGATAAATTAAAGCTTTCCCGTCTGCGTGGGAGTAAAAGTTGTGTCGCGGCGTTAAGGGTGACGTTACTATCAATGAGAACCCTCAATCTACCCCCTCCCCCCACCCCCACAATTCCGTCTCACGAACCAGAAATCACGCGATCGGCAGAGCCTGTCAAATCCGTGTAGTGGGATATCTGGTGAGGTGTCATTTGGAGGAGTCGAGTGTGACGGGAGAGATCTTACCGATTGAGATGCGTCTTTGCGAAACTTCGAGCGGGATGTTCCCTCTGAATCCAGTGGCGTGGCGTGAATTGCGATGTATCGATTGTTCTGCCATTTAAACCAATGGTAAAGAATCGATTATTAAGGTGTTCGCTGCGAACACCCTGTTTATCGATCCTTTTCCATAGGTTTAAATGGCATAACAATCGATATATCGCAAAGCACGCCACGCCACTGTCTGAATCCGTGTCGATGAAGATTGTGGAGAGAGGACCTTTTTCACTCTTCTGAGCTGTTTGAAAAAAAGGTCTCCTCTACAGCTGCTGAGAGGAGCTCTACCATGCCAAGGGAGAAAGCCGTATGATCCTTCATGCGTTGCCAAATTTCATTAAATAAAACACGAATTTCCCGGTGAACTTATACATATTTTTCTTCCAATTCTTCGTATACTTTCGTTCGCAATTTCTCCTAAAGTTCCTGAAAATATCAAGGAAAAAGACTCATATTTTTCCGCAAAAATTAACATTTTATGAGAGGAAATTTGGCAACTCTTGATTGTTCATACGGCGTTTTTCCCCAGCAAGGCAGAGGTGTAGAGGGCAGTTTCCGACTTGGGTCCCGTTCCCCAAAAAAATATCCGACTTGGGTCCCGCGGTCAATTAAGGAGATCCGACTTGGGTCCCAATGCATTTATGTTCCAACCTAATTAAGTCCCACGTAATCGGCATTGAATCAGGAAGTTTGCTAGTTTGGCAACTATGTAAGCGATGAAATGTCTCACGTCTTATCAGATTCCCAGTCATTCGGCCACCGTGTGATGATAGGTGTTGTTTACACACCACATCAGTAATCAGTAATCAGTCTGACGTAGCGTCGAAGCAGCTATGGAGCATATGTTCAGTTCCAAAGGCAAACAGTTATTAGTGATTAACAATTATAAATTTCGTTTCCATGAAAAACTAAGCAAAAACGTTGAGCGGTTGTGCTGTGCAAATAGTAAATGTAAAAGTCCAAATATTTCTACATTAGCAAACGCTTTAGTGAAAGTTCAAACGGAAACGTATATCAAATTCAATGATACTTCCCCACCCGTTAAACCTTCTGAACACATTAAGAAGAAAAAATTCATAGATGAAACTATGACTTGATCAAAGAAGTAAATCGTTTTGAATACGTTCGCTTAGTTTCTAAAAAGTTCCTTCCGTCGTAAGTGTCTTGTCATTTTTAGATTGCTTTATTTGTACTGACTAGGTCACAAAACGTGACCGTTCTTTGTTTCCCTGATTTATAAAAATGAATAGGAAAAAATGTATTGTTAGGAGTGACCAAAGTCCATTGGGACCCAACTCGATCGGGAGCAAAGTCCACCGGGACCCAAGTCGGTTACCTAATCACCGACACGGGACCACGGGACCCAAGTCGGACGTTGCCGTGTAGAGCTGTTAGTTAAAATCAATTAAATTAAGATTTTGAAAATACTATTTAGATGATGTAATTTTTGATTGTGTTTCAAATTTTTTAGTCTGATATATTTTAAAAGGAAATGAAACAAATGAAATAAATGTTGTTATGGGTATAATATTAGTTCAGTTGAATTTCATAAGTATATCATATCGAAATCGTGGCAAATTCATCCAGGTTCACATAAAAATAAAACGGATAAATAAATAGAGTATGTAAAATTTTATTGTAATTATTGTTATTTTTGTAAATTGTTAAAAACCTTACGATTGCAATTCTAGAATATACTCTAACAAAAGCAACTTTACAAATCTGGCTCTTCTATACATCCAGTAAAAAATCCTGAAATTAGCTCCTACTCTGAAATTATTTCTATTCATGGTCGTTCTTTAGGCAGCGCCTATCCTTAGGAAATTCAATCTGGTCAATACAGTGATTAAGGTAAGTTTAAGGAGACTCTCAACATTCAAGTCCCAATTTTGTCAAATTATTTTCTGCAAAGTATTTTATTGCTGAAAAAACCATTAGTGTTTGTCTGGCATTATTTTAGACTAGTTGCGGCACACCAATAAGGACTCAGACGGTCAAAATGTGGCATGAAGGCGATCAAGTTTCTTTGTGAACAGAAGAAAAATGCTGGATGGAGTTTCTACGTGTTTGGTATGGATGGCAGTAGCAGTACTGCTGCGCTATGGAAGAACGCCGTATGAGCCATCAGGCGTTGTCAAATTTCCTTCGACTAATCACGAATTTTCGGAAAAACGTGAATATTTCTCTCCCAATCTGCTACAGGATATATTTCGTTAGTAATGTTATCTAAAAAGTCTGTAAATAAATAGAAACAATCATAACTTTCTTCAAAACTAAATATTTTCTGCGAGGAAATTTGGCAACATTTGAATGCTCATACGGTGTTTCTACGTAGCGCCTGGCGCGGCAGAGTGGAACCCACGATCAAACGCAAGGAGGCACGAACGGTGTTCAAGCGCCTTGATACAAATATTCGCGCTCTGTGGATGTCCGTATTGCCTATGCACTGAATTGAAGGAGTTTTCGCTTCCCTTGCCGGGAATACCTTCGCAGGTGGGTTGTGGCCCGTATTTCCTTATTCATAGTCGTTCTTTAGCTACAGCTTCTTTCTTCAGGCGCCCTTT
>NW_017551177.1:1247394-1287385 GCF_001854935.1 Bemisia tabaci | reverse complement strand
CCGTTTTCACGAATCGCGAATAAATTCAAGAGAATAACTTTGAGAATAGATTGTTGCGAGGGAATACATAGATTTGGGTCCTCAATAAATTAAAGTAGAAAACGTTGTAGAGGATTTGAGAATTGGCGCGTATACGTAGTATACCGCCTTTGCGATCGTTTCGACCCCCCCCCCCCCACAATAACCGAGTCCCCTAGTTCCTTACCGAAAAGTGACTACCGCGAACTTCTGAGATTTTCCAAAGCGTGTAAAAAGTTTACTAATCCGTCAATAATAATGATTAAAATTTGTTTCTCATTCTGGGGCTCGCTAGTTTATGTGTAATGAATACCAAGAGTCTACGTTTCTTGGTTTTTTTTAAAAAAACCTTAGAATGGGGCGCGCTGATTTAAAATATGCATATATAAGCGGAAGCAAGCGAACTGATTCGAGGATGGCTGACCAGTTCGGCACTCCTTGAATGAGAATTTCACTCACTCCGTTTTGTTCACAACGTTGCTTTGACATATCTCCACAACACTGTTATCCTTTTCAAAAGTTGGTACTCCTTGCTCTGATAGCCGGGGCCACCAGGATAGTGGTAAGTGCAATCTGTGATGAGCCTCGAGACTCATTAGACCATTTGCTAAACGTGGCTCATACAGGAGTCCACTAAGCCCTCTCGTCCCCACGCTCCTGATCACTGCGTCGGCGTCACGAAGAACAATGGGCCTTGGGTCCCAACGCGGCCGATACCCGTACCCCAATTACTCACGCTTCATTAACCATTTCACCGTCACGCTAGGATTCATCCAATTTTCAAAAAAAATTGTTTCGCATGTATTTAGCAATTTTTTCCTTACTCTCCGTTAAAACACAAATAAAAAGAGACCTCATTCATAAAAATCGGCCGAATAGAAGAGAAGTTACAGTAATCGAAATCCGAAGAAATCAACAAAACCTCGACTCCTCGATACGAAAAATAAAATGAAGGGGAAAAAAAGAAAGTATAAATTACAATTAAATATAATTGACCTCAAAATTTGACAAACAATTCATTTATATACCTAACGCTGAAAAAACTGGGAGAAATTACAAAAAATTTGCCTCTTGCAAGGGGCTTCTTTGTAAGAATTTTGACCTGAAGACAACGGTCGAATAACAGCAGTACTCCATACAATACACGGTGTGCCTGAACGAGTTAAACATTTTTCATACGTCCAAATCGAAAAATCTTTATATTTTTAACTACAATGTTTCTTGAATCGTTTAAGCAAAAAAAAAAAAAAAAAAAATTCCGTCGAGATTCTGGAACGCAAAGGCGCTTTAAAAGTATTCTGGGGCTATAATAGCTAAATCACCGGTAGTAAATTCGTTATATTATTAAAAAGAAATTGACTCCATAGTTTAATTCCTTAGTTTCTTGAATACGATTATTTTAAGCACTTAAACATTTATACCACCAATTTTAGCCATGGGGTGATTTCCTGAGAGCCGATAATATCACGAATTTCTCATAGAACCCCTCAACAGTGGCTTGCTTTTTTGGCAGCCGATTCGGCCATCGAACCGGAGTTTAAATGGAAGCTGATAATAACCCAAAGCTCTGAGAAAAATTTTGAGATGAGTATAAGAACGGTTTGTTGTAAGTAGCGAGGAGAGGCGGGCAAAGCGGCTAAAATCCTATCTAATTTTTACAGTTTTTCTGTTGAATTAATGTTGCCGCGGGCTTCTGACTGTCCACACATAGTTCTGTTCAGCATATCGATACATAAGTATTTACATTTTACATACGTAGAATCTAATTTTCACGTCGGGGAGTTGACATATTTTGATTTTTTCGATTTTATACGGAAAATTGATGGTTTTTCGGGATTGAAATTATTATTGTTTCATGAAAAATAAATGCACCCAAAATGACTATAGCATATTGATTCTTACACATTTGCACTCACAAAATTGGTTGGTAAATTCAACGAGTGGGTGCATCGACCTGGTATATCAAGTTTCTGCAATTTTTTACGGCAAATCAGTAGATTTTCGGGATGTAGATTGCTTACTTTCAATTCATGAATGAATAAAGCAACGACATGGTTGAACTTCTTTGCATGGAAAGACGTTTAAAATAACAAAATCAAGACGTATTTAATGCAATTGCATTTATATCGAGTCAATTTCTTTTCAATAATATAACGGGATTTTTACTACCGGTGATTTGGGTATTTTAGCCCCAAAATACCTTTAAATCGTCTTTATCTTCTAGGAGTTCGACAGAATTTTTCCTTTCTTCGCTTAAATTATTCCGTAGCACTTTTCTTCAAGAATCTGATAAGATTTTGCTTGAGGCAGATCAAAAAACTTAAATTCGATCGAATAGCTTTCTACTTTCACAATACACGGTCTCGTCAAGGTGCGTCTTTGACCTCGCAGTGTTGGATCGTGAATTCTCTTTTTATGCTGTTTGCCTATTTTGAAATCTCTGTAAATGAAAACTAAAGGGGTTGATATGTGCGAGTTAATGACGCGCCTTATCAACACATTGTGTTGGAGTTCACTGCTTGTTTTAAAGATATTTTCGTACCTACCCTATTACAGTTTGCCAAAATCATGTAACTTTTCTACCGTATTTGAAATTGTTAACAGGCGAGGGCCTTCGGTGTAATTAGGCACCGTAAGGGCTATGTTCTGGTTTCGGGAGTGTTTAGGTGGTTCTTTGCTTTTGGCATTGCACCGATTACTTCACAACAGCTTCTACACGAAAAGTGGAGGGCATTCATCGTTAAAAATTTATTTCTTTTTCCTTTCTTTTACTTTCTCTCTCTTTGAAACTACTAAACGTTTCTTCCGGTCAGTTAACTTTAATCTTGAACAAAGAGGCAGGAGGCAGATACCGGCAGGATGTATCAAAAGGATTTTACACTATCCCTCTTTTTTCTTTTTAACACATGTTTCCCTTTTCAGTTTAAAAAAGAGTACTTCTCTCATCCAATTATTCTTTCACCGTGCGTATTTTACAACTATCCAGCCATTCATCCAAAAACTCCACAATTTATTACACCGTATGTTGAATATTCTTCAAAATGCAAGGAATTTTAATACAAATCCAAGATTTTAACTTTTACCGAGCACCTTATTCTTATGCACGTAGAAAATATTTAAAAAATCAGGATTTGAACGCAGAAAATATTTAAAAAATCAAGATATAACTGCGAATTTCAATCCAAAGAGAAGGATTTAATCGGTCCTGTAAGTCCAGAAAAACATGAGCCCTGGCTTTGCTTGATCACGCAAGACGCTAAGGCTCATGAGTTTTTGGACTTACTCCCGTTTAACAGAGGCAGCAATTTAGAGCAACAGCATTAAACCTTGAGGCATTTCACATAAATGGAGATAAGGCTTTGATCTGCCAAAGTCAGAGACCAGAAGACGAAAATTAATGTCAGTTAATCAGTTTTAAAAATCTTTGGAAAATTAGTTTTAGTTAAAGTTCAAATATATCCTTGATTATAACCACATTGAAACCACATGAAACACATTCATCTAAAAACTACAATTTTAATCATATATATTTTTATAATTATTTTTATTTGTTTTAATAGCTTAAATTTGTAAAGCATAATACTGAAGCTATCAGGATGGTTAAAAATTTTAAAACAATTATTAATCATTATTAATTTATTTGTTGGTCTGTCATTACCATTATCGTTACACGTGAATTTTTTTTTCTATTTCTGCAATAGTCTCATTTGTCTATGTTTTTTTACATGTAATTATATTGATGGGATATCGAAATGGTGTAGGGTCTATGCTTAGTTTATCATTGATTTAATAGAAAACATAGTTTCCTCAGATACGATGCTCTATAATTCCTAGATTATATTCGTTCAAGGGGAGACATGGCTTAAATAAGGAATCATAGATCTGTCAGTATCACACATACACAAAGACCCCCTAGTTGGGTGGACCCGCCAAAGATGGAACGGGACGGGTTCCGTGAGGAAACGGTTCAAATAATCTGAATCGCAGCTGTTGATATGACAGATCAGATTCCATAACACTTAGAGGGGACCACGAAGGACACAACAAAACGAGGTCTTCAAGAAACCTCAAGTGTGGAGGAAACTTCCAAACAATTGGAGGTAGCCCCGGGTTGAATCTCCGGTGTTTTACATTATCTTAACGTAAAACATGCGTCCTTATCATGATGTTTAAGTCAGATTGCAAAGAAATCAGTTACAAGTGAGCTCATGGGTGATTTTGTTCAGAATTCTGGTAATTTTGCAATCAGAGCGTTCTGGGCGGCATAAAAATGAACTGATGAGTGAGAGGGGACGGGTGACCAGGGAGGGGAGGGGGGTCATTCAAAAACACGGTGAGTAGTGAGTAGAATTTGATCTGGTCGCCTAGTGATTCACTATCTCTAGCGCAGCTGACAGCCGACCGTGACAGTGTTGTCAAATTGTGTTCAAAGTGGAATTTTTCGAAATTATTGGGCATGCTATTTGGTTAAATGATGAGCGGAAACAGAGACGGATCCAGCAATTAGGCAACACTGGATTTTCTCCATTTAAACCTATGCTAAATAATCGATTCTTGTCGGAGCACCGGGCGGCCTGGCCCCTCCGAGAATCGATACATTTCTATGTGTTTAAATGGAGGAAAGACAATGTTGCCGATTTGCTGGGCCCGCCAGTGAGCGGGAATTCTCAACATTTAATGTTATCAAGCGGTGTGCAAATATTGATGAACCGTAGCAATATTGCTGGTCGGACGACACTTGGACCGAGTTTATCAGAAAAGAGCCAACCCACATTTTCGAAAAAATTGAGTTCAGAGTGTTTTTAAGTTACATTAGCCCTATAATTTCTCCGGTAAACCCGAAAGTCGAAAAAAAGAAATAAGTTTTTGAAAAGAGGGGTTAATGTCTATTTTCTACATGGAGGCTTAAACAGGAATAAAACTTCAAACCTCTTTTTCTCAGTTTCAACTTAATGTGCGTTGGTTCCTCTGTGATGAACTCAGTCTATTTGTACGTGAGACATCTTGTGAAAATTATTAATCGTCATAAATATACGAGTAGATTACGTTCAATGTCCGCTTCTAGGAGCAATTTTTCATATTTTGTCGTGTTAAATAGTCTTTTTTAATATGTTTTATGGGGCCAGCACCGACCTTTTACCTGGCCCCGAACAGGTGTCAACCATATTTCCTTCAAATTCGAAAAAAAAAGATGTCATACTGGATAATATTTTTACGAGCGAAAGGAGTCAACGCCCCCAACAAATGAAAACCGTCCCACCGCTTGGCGGTCAGTGACAGTCCCGTCCCAGCAGAAATTATCGCCCCCAACACCTCTCCCGTCAAAATAATAAATGTAATAAAAAATAATATCCGCTCATTTTTTTCCCGCGCATACATTCGCGAAGAACCCGAGAAATCCGAGCTTCACACGCATTCTCGGAATTTTCCCACTCCATGCAGATTTTTTCGCGCGGAGCTCATAAATAACCAAAGCCGTTCGGTTTCGAATTCCGAAAAAAGTTCGCGCTCCTGGGCCACAGCCTCACCTCGTCGGGGATGAGGTGGGGGCGGGGGTGGGCCCAGCTGTGAAATTACATAAATAAATAACGCGAGGAGTAAAATATAAAACGAGAGGGCAGAACCGGGTCATGCGGGTCCGAGAACAGGACGCGAAGTGGGAATAAACGGTTGCGCTTTGCACCCCGGGTCGCCGCGCGCGGTAGGCCACCCGCAACACATCGTCGTGCGTGGTAGGCTGCCCGCAACGCAGCGTTGTCACGGCCAAGTTGCCGTGCTAAGAAAGAGGAAGAACGCCGTATGAGCCTTTAGGCGTTGCCAAACTTCCTGTGAGAAATTACTAATTTTCAGGAAAGTAGGTGAATATTTTCTCCCAATTTCTTAGCTAATTTTGTGCAAAATATGGCCTAAATTTTCTGAAATTTTTAAGGAAAAAATTTCATAACGTACCTCAAAAACAAACATTTCTTTAGAGGAAAGTCGGAAAACTCGAATGATCATACGGCGTTCTTCCTTAGCATGGCGGCAATGACCAGCAAAGCGAACCGGTTGTTTACGTTCCACCCAACCCAATATTATTAGTTAGTTGGGTATAGAGAGGAAAAGAAAAAAAAAGAGAAAAAAACTCTCGCCTTTTTTTAATTAGAAAAAGCAACTTTCAGGAATATTTCAGGGTTTCACTTTCATGGAGAGTGAATCTCGGACCAAAGGCACTCTCCAAGATCCGCGACTGAAACGAGATGACGATCGTTAAAGTCCTTGGATGGATAAGATACATTTTTCCGCGTTCTAAAACGCGAACCATGAAAGTTTGGAAATATCTGGCTTTTCTGAAAATTTTAAGGTGAACACACATTTAACAGCAAAATTAACAAAGAAAGAAGCTCTTTTGCCGGTGTTGATTTTTCTATAGAAAAAAAAAAATTGGAAAAAAAAATATATATTTCAAGCGATATGTGCCCGGTGCCGACTTTCGTCCTCCAAATTCGATCAAGAATTATCGATTTTAAACAAGGGAGTTTCTCTCGATGTACGTATCGATTATAATACATGCATTTACGCGAGAGATTCTGACAAGCCGATGACACTCTCTTCCTTAATTCATCTCCATCTACATGGATTGTATTTTGCGAAAAGGAACCAAGAGCGTTCCAATGTTGCTAAGATTGTGCAACTTATATTCTTGGCAAAAAATTACTGGAATCATGCAAAAAATTAAAAGTACAAAGGTAATATTTTCCTTGAATTACAGTTTATTAGGAGTAGAGATAAAACATATTTTAATGATTAGTTTATATTTGGATGGTAAAGAAGAGATGCTCAATCTTAGCGACATTGGAATGCCCTCGACTCCTTTTTGCAAAATACAGCCCTGATAATGGGGATGTTGCATGTGTGAGGAATTTGCGATAGGACTATTGATACTTATGTAAAAATACGGGAGAAACACAATGGTGCCACTAGTTTTCTCTGAAATCAACTCCCAAGCTCAAACAAAGCTCTCAAGTTGAAGCCAAAATGGAGGGGATATCCCACCCTACCCTGAGAGTCCACCTCTACATTAAAACAAACTCTCCATGCAAAGATAGGGAGCAAATAGATTAGCAGGGTTGCCGTGTTTTCAGTTTTGGAGTCCACAAATAAAGCGGCAGCCCTGTCAATGTATTTGCTCCCTATCTTTGCATGGAGAGTTGGTTTTGATGTAGAGGTGGACTCTCAGGATAGCGTGGAATATCCCCTCCATTTTGGCCTCAATTTGAGAGCTTTTTTTGAGCTTGGGAGTTGATTTCAGTGAAAACCAGTGGCACCAGCGTAGTTCTCGCGAACTTTTACACAAGTATCAATAGTCAAATCGCAAATTCCTCACACATGCAACATTTCCATTGATTCTAAATAAGGCAGTCTTGCTCTCGATATAAATATCGATTGTAATAGGTGAGGTCAGCAGTTGCCAAGTTGCGATAATCGCTACCACATGCGACCGACAACTTCCCACGCGGCTCCGAACAAGCCGTCAGCTCTCTCTCTCTCTCATATCCTGCCGGAGTCTAAATAATCCTTATCCAGGCGACGCCTGCATTTCCGGGAACGGCAGCCCGCGGAGCTTTCACTCCAGTGACTCAACGTCGGAATACAAGCCTCCTGCGCTCAAGGTATGATAATTTTGTACCTGAGTCTGGGTTTCCACTGAGCCTACGCTTTCATTGATCCAGACAAACTAAAACCTCATCCCTCAGGATTCAGCTCTGACGACGCGGGAACATGATCTCGAAATAGAAAATTCCCCGATAACGTGCGGATATACTACTGCCGTATTGAGAAAAAACGCCGTAGGAGCCTTCGAAAGTTGCAATATTTCCTTTAATAAAGAACGAATTCACTGGGAAAATTCTGAATGTTCCCTCCATTTTTCAGGCAATTTTGTCTACAATTTAGTCTGAAACATTTGAAAATTTCAGCGGAAAATGTACATAACTTTCCTCAAAAATGAATATTTGATCGAGAGAAATTTGGCAACAGTTAATATGATCTCGAAATAGAAAATTCCACGATACGTGCGGATATACGGCCGTATTGAGAAGAAACTGCCGTAGGAGCCTTCAAAAGTTGTCATATCTTCTTCGATAAAAAACGAATTTACTGGGAAAAATCTGAATGTTCCCTCCATTTTTCAAGCAATTTTGTCTACAATTCAATCTAACACAACTGAATACTTCAGGGGAAAATGTGCATATAACTTTCCTCAAAAATACATATTTTGTCGGGAAAAATTTGGAACAGCGAACATGATCTCAAAACAGAAAATTCAACGATAACGTGCGTTTATACTGCCCTGTCAAGAAGAAAAAACGCGTTAGGAGTCTTCAAAAGTTGCTATATTTCCTTCGATTAGAAACGAGTTTACTGGGAAAATTTTGAATATTTTCCCTTCATTTTTCAAGCAATTCCGTCCTCAATTCATTCTAAAACATCTGAAAATTTCAAGGAAAAATATGCATAACTTTCCTGAAAAATAAATATTTTGGCGGGAGAAATTTGGCAACAGCAGAATGCTCATACGGGTTTTTTCCTTAGAAAATCAGTTTTGTTGTCGGGTGACTAAATCCCTTTTTTGTGAAAAGATGGATTCCGATTTTTGTTGAGAAAAATGTGGTGAAATTCCGTCGTGTCTAACACGAAAAGGAACCTAACTTCCTTTCACGTCTCGGAAAAGACCGCTCGTAAATCGTACCTTTACTTCGAAATGCTTGAGCGGTTTCTGACTAAAAATTTCACCCATTTGTCCTCTGGTATCGATTAATAATCAGGAAAGTTTTACAGTTAGCTCTTTGTAGAAATTAGAATGTTGACGTTAATGAATCACAAACATATTGATAATCTTTCAGGACACAATTTTGTCCTTTACATGACGAGTTATGATAATTTAGGAGAATATTATTACTGTGCCCAGTAAAAAGT
The DNA here is from genome assembly GCF_001854935.1 of Bemisia tabaci. NCBI lineage: Eukaryota > Metazoa > Arthropoda > Insecta > Hemiptera > Aleyrodidae > Bemisia > Bemisia tabaci. The sequence goes on along the minus strand of NW_017551177.1, from coordinate 1,278,409 downwards.
CACAAAGGTTAAACTCTATCGGGGGCGCGGCTGGAACAATTTCCTTAATACGAACAGAAGAACATTTGTTAGTCGAGAGGGAACTCGAAGACGTCCAAAAATAGAGAAAAATGAAAGGAAGCTAAAAGCGGTGGAAGCGCATCAAGCATCGGGGAAAAGGATGAGTGGAACCTTCAACACGACCCCTAATTCTTTTCGTCACGCAACTACTCGTACTCCACTGTGCTTTGTTTGCCAATCGGCCCCCACACCATCAAAGACAGCACATTTCCTACTGAAAACTGAGTCAAAATTCCTGGTTACTTTTGTTCTCGTAGGCATCGATTCTAAGTCATAATTTCTAAACCGTACTTTCACGAAGAAAAATCACAGAACTTTGAATGCTATGTTCTTCCGCCGCACACTGGATCGAGTAAATTGGAGAGGTCGAACACGAAATTTTTGATGAAAACTGCCAAATTTTATGTTTATTTCGTCACATTTTAAACTTTAAGGGGTGCTTCTTGAAGAAAATTTCACGAATGAACCTCTTTTAGAACTTCAAAATTGTATATAAACGGAATTATAAGATTTTAAAGTTTCCCAAAGTTGTCCGACTTCTCCTTTTGACTCAGTCCACTGTGGGCTGGGAGCATTTGATATTATTTGGAAATAACATGTGGACCTATTATAATGAGACAAAAAACTAGTGGGAAATAAATATTAGGAGGACGTGTGGTAGAATTAAAAATTTAGAAAAACTGACTTAGCACTGTAAATATTACAAGAGGCCTCCTAAGGACCGAAATCATTCTTACAAAAGCTCTAAAGATTGTCTCAATGGTCGCTTTCGACACAACTCATTTCCTTCCGAATGACTTTCCATATAAATATAAAGCTAATTATTATGCAGTTAATTGTTAAAGGAGCAAATTGTGAATATGTCCCTCAGAGCCAAAATAATTTTAGGAAACGAACCATAAAAAGTTCCAGCTCACCTTGAATGTTACGAGACTAGAACGAAGCAGCAAGAAGCACAGTTAGCACTGACCTGAAACAAAGAGAAAAGAATGTTTCGTTAGTTGATTACCCCTATACATTAGTGTTTACTTTAGCAGGAGCTCTTCTTTGAACATTAAACACTGTCAAATGGAGACAGTTAAGACAGAGAGGGAACTGCAAACTGGACAAAGCAATTCTCTCCATCAGAAGGTTGTCAAAAGCATCAAAGAACCATTCACTCCGTTTTAAACGACAAAAGGACCTTGCTCCGCTGAATACGTTTCTCCCCGAAGATTTTATTACTTGCTACGCACAGAGAACACAACTGAAATACTTGCGCATAATCCTGTCTGAAGCTAAAATTACTTTACTTTATCCTTCGAACTAGTTTTTTCGAAGAATTATTTATAGATCTTGTGATTGAACTCAATTTTTAGTAATCTTGTGGTTGGTGATAAACATATCATAATAAGTTAAAGAAAAAAATACCACGAAATGAAAGGAAGCTTTCTCTGATATTAAAACGGCAATAATGAACTTCTGAAACATCACGGTTTAACTGCACGTTATGAATTCTTGAAATTAAGGATTATTGGGCTGATTATTGAAATTGATGGACAAAGCTATAGAAAAACTATCTCTCGGCAACCGATGAGAGACCATATAGATAGGACGTTATTTTCTCTATTGGTCTGGCATTTCAGCCGATAGAATTTCTCTTTTCCCCCTTTTTCTGCTTTGTCTATATTTTAGTTTATCCATTTCGATAATCAGTTTATACTTACTCCAAAGTAGGTACACAGAAATAAAAGAGAGAAGGGGGAAGGGAGCGGGAGGCCTAGAGGAGACATAAGAAGACAAGAGAAAGAAAAATACGAAATTGAAGAGGAGGAAGTGAGAGAAGAGGTAAAATAGAAAAGAGGAGATAAGAGATAGGTGTCAATTTCAGTGATTATTTCGTTGCTCGAATCGTGTTTTACGTTAAATTTTGGTTATGAAACATGTATCAGAATGCTCAACTTCGTACCATGTCTAGTGGTCCATTCTAATAATAAATCGTTCTGGATAATTCAAATTCATAGGTTGGCTACCCTTCTGGACCCTAACTTTATTTGCTGAGGCATCGGAGAAGGCCTGGTGGATTTTCGGAGTTTCAAACCTGTCTGTACTTCGCCACACAGATACTCTGTCTAGTCCAATCTCTATATCTCAGAATAAGCAAAATCCCGAATATTCCCTATTCCTCACTATTAATGACTTCGATCGTCCCTGTTCGACGATTTCCCAGGCTCGCGCTCGTATCGACCGAAAAGACATGCACCGAAACGGAACGAATGCAGCGGAGGTGAACCACAGAGGAGGGGGGGGGGCTAGCCCGGCGGGAGGGGGAGGGGGGAGGGGGCAATAAGGCACAAAAGCCAATAAGTTTGCGCCCGGAGCGCAAACATTACCGCACACAAAAGTTTTCGACACGTTCCACAGCGCGAGCTCGGGCGGACGGCTCAGGTGGAAATAATAGTTGCGCGGAGCCGGAGCACGGCGGCGCACAGTGGATCGAGTCAATGGTAGAGGTTGGACATAATTTGGAAATTTTAAACGCTCATAACTCCGTTTATACAAAATTTTGAGGTTCTAAAAGTAGTTTCCTTGGTTTCCTCGTGAAATGTTCTTCTAGAAACACTCCTTGAAATTTAAAATGTGACGAAACAAACATCAAAATTAGCAATTTTAGTAAAAAAATTCATGTCCGACCTCTCTAACTGACTCGATCCACTGTGCGGCGGCGAGGCGCGCAACCCGCAGGAGGCAATCGCCTGTGATAATGGCGGCGCGTTCCTGCGGTCGCTCAAAAATGGGAGCCCCTTCCAACCGGAGAGATGCCACCCTCCGGGCTCGGCGAGCAACCGATAACCTCCATTGGCCGTTTCCCGGAACGGTCGGCCGATGATGGATGCGCACGGATGCAAAAGGGAGTTTAACCACCGGATCAGTTTTTTTCCTCACAGAGAAATAAGGTTTTTACAATGCATTGTTTCCTAGACGAAACAACATAACTATGCAAGCTCTTTTAAATCGGTTTGAATTAAAGCGCAAAAAATCGGAAATGGGCCAGTTGAGCTAGTCACAGAATGGAAATGTTGTATGTGTAAGGAATTTGCAATTTGACTCATGATTTTTTTGTAAAAGTTTGCGAGAAACACAATGGTGCCACTGGATTTCTCTGAAATCAACTCTCAAGCTCAAACAAAGCTCTCAAGTTGAGGCCAAAATGGCCTGGCCTAACACTGGCAGTTCAATCGATATATCGCAATCCACGCAACGCCACTGCAGTATTGGTAACGGTTTCAGGACAATTTGTCAACGATTTTTTGTCCATGCACCTTTCTTGTCCAGTAGTTTACGCCCACGCCCACACGTGTAATAAGCAACAGTGACTTGGTCCAAGCGTTATATTTTAGTCGGTATGTAAAATGTTATTGACAATATGAAATTGAGAGAGAAGAAGGTGTTGTTATGGTTGCTCATTTTCTAAATGAAATCTTACTTTCTCCTTTTGATTCATCTTTTAAAATTGTCATTGGTGAATACATGGTTTTATTTCTATCCTTAAAATATTCGATGTACAATATACCTTACATATGTATAGTTACTTTTTTTACGAAATTTTTACTTCATTTTGTAAACATTTATATTTTTAAAACGAGACAAATATTTGTAAAACCTTTTCCAAGCGATGGCATCGATATTAATCTCAACTAGGGGGCTACGCCCCCTGGCCGCTACGCGGCCCAACCCCCTGAAGGCGCTCCGCGCCATCAATGGGCCGCTTCGCGGCCCTATTTTTACCCTCCTATCAGTGTTAGTTTTATTTTTCCCCTAAAAAATTACGATATAAGGTATACTTTATTTGTAAACTTTACTTAAAATTACTTTAAAATTAAAAGGACGCGTTTTGGAATGACTGCTTGATGAAATATTGCAGTAAAACAATGAACAATAGTAAAATCAAGTAATAATTTATATTTCATGAGTCGGGAATCGAACCCACACCGAGTTCACAGAGAACGCATTCGACGTCTTAGTCGACTCAGCCACCTCTCGACGTGAGGCCGCAGGTGCAAATCTTGTGTACATAAGTGTAGAGCTGATGCGCAGGCTACACAGCTACTGCGCAACCTCCTCGACCACTGCGCATCCCCATCCTCCCGCGCATAGCGGTAGCAGTACCGGAGCATTCTGTAAACTCAGTCACTTTTATAACGTGATTTTAAAAAAAACCTGGGTCCTTTTTCCAAAATCTGATTAAAGCGGGCTCATCTAGGGCCAATTACCTGTCGATTTACGCAAAAATCATGGAAATCGGCTCGGTAGAACGCTCAAACGAACTATGACAAAAAGTATAAATTTACATTGTTTAAATGGGAGAATTCGCAACTTTACCACGTAATATAAAACAACCTGGGCCATATTTTGAAAATCTGAAAAGAGTTGGCTTATCTAGAGACAATTGTCCGTCGATAGCCGCAAAAATCATGAAAATCGGCCCGGTAGAACGCTGGAACTAAGCGTTACCAGTTTCGCAAAATTAGGAGGTTTTGGAGCTTATAGTATAGATAGATGAGCCGCAGTTGTGCCGGAAGAAACAGCAAAAATGAATAAAAGAGGGAAAAAACCAAGAAGCACGCAATCTTTACTTTTAACCCATTTGTACATCCATCTTTTAAAGTCAACTACGTCAAATTTTGAGCGTTTGGTTGCGTGTACACCTCGCTGCAGCACAGTAAAAGCACAAAATGTAAAATAAAAAATTAAAGTGCCTTGGGAATCATTAAATTTGACACGGAACCACCAATATTTAAAAAACACTTTATATTATTACTCTCCTTTGATAAATTGATACTTATTTTATTTCATCAATTTAAATGAGAATAATCAATGCAGAGTGTGCAAACATTTCAAAATCATCAGTTAAAAAACGCTGACTATGCGAGTATGAATATTAGAGCCTAACAGAGCGGAGCGGCGTGCTGCCAGAGAGGCTCACTGGCGCCTACAAACCTAAGTGGATACTTCTCGCATTGCACAGTGCTTGAAGTATCCACTTAGGTTTGAAGGCGCCAATGCGCGTGCCGCGCTGACCGCCCGCCCGCCGTGCGGCGGCGCACTATGGTCCACAGACTGGATTTAACGGAACTTTACTCGAAAATGCACTGCACCGCTATAAAAGGTGTTGGATCTTATGTTTTTTGGGTCGCTGATTTCATTTTACATCTTAGTTTAACAAAATAGTAACATCCTGACCGAGAAACTTAACTTCAATTGTGATTTCTGGCGCTTTTAAGACTGAAGATTTTTTCCACCCTATTTTGACATGTATAAAAATAATAATAAAAGTGTCTCTCGGTCGAGATCAGATGATTCTCATGTATTTTTAGGCGGTAAATCCGAATATGACCTCCGTCTTGGTCCTTCGCCTTTAAATTTTCCGGAAAAGCCGATTTTACCCGGGAAAATGGACATTTTTGGTGTTTTTGCGACCGTTGACCTCTGCAACATGTAGGTAAAATTTTTTCCATGTACTAAATAGTACTATTTCGATGTATTTTGATCCACTGAGTCCGAAAATGACCTTTGTTTTTTCTTATCACCTCTCATTTTTCCGAAAAAGCGACTTTTTCCCGGGAAAATGAGCAAATTTGACGTATTTTTGTCATAATTGCAATTCATGTAGATAAATTATACTGGACCCGTGGTAAAGCGATTCTGTCATGTATATTAAGCTGCAAAATTTGAATATGACATAGGTTTTGGTTTATCACCCTCCATTTCTCCGATAATGCCGATTTTTCCGCGCCTTTGGAGTAAAACCTTTCCCGGACTCTGGTGTTAAAAATACGGTTTAAAATTGATTTCTATGTTTGATATATCGATTCTTATGTATTTTGACTTGCTAAACCCGAATATCACCTTAGATTTTTCCTATCACTCCTCATTATCCCGGAAAATTCAATTTTCCTCGGAGAACGAGCTTTTTTGGTATTTTTGCGACGATTTTCCTATTCTATGGAGTTGTAGCGATTTTCCAAGTTCCTCTTTAGGTCTTCTCTGACGTCTTGAGAAAAATTCAACCGGAGTTCAACCTCAACTTGCCTCTTACAACCCCCCGTTTTCCTCTGAATACGGAAAATCGTCTCAAAAATACCAAAAAAGCTCGTTCTCCGAGGAAAATTGAATTTTCCGGGATAATGAGGGGTGATAGGAAAAATCTAAGGTTATATTTGGGTTTAGCAAGTCAAAATACATAAGAATCGATATATCAAACATCGAAATCAATTTTAAACCGTATTTTTAACACACTTAGAGTCCGGGAAAGGTTATACCCAAAAGGCGCGGAAAAATCGGCATTATCGGAGAACTGGAGGGTGATAAACCAAAACCTATGTCATATTCGGATTTTGCAGCTTAATATACATGACAGAATCGCTGTACCACGGGTCCAGTATAATTTATCAACATGAATTGCAATTATGACAAAAATACGTCAAAATTGCTCATTTTCCCGGAAAAACGTCGCTTTTTCGGAAAAGGGAGAGGTGATAAGAAAAAACAAAGGTCATTTTTGGACTCAGAAGATCAAAATATATCGGAATACTTTTATTTTGTACCTAGAAAAAATTTAACAGTCGCAAAAACGCCAAAAATGCATGGAATATTCCACATTTTGGTGTACGAAGGTGCACTCCAAAAAAATTGATTTCGACCGTTAGGCGCAAAAAGGCGCAATTTAAATTGGCATCACTTTAAACTTTAGGATATGTTGAACAAGATTTTTCAATCCGCAAAGCATTAACTAGAATTAAAAAAAAGTTAGAGCTTCCTAAAAATTACGAATTTCACTGATTTCTAGCATTTTTTGGCGTATGTTTGGAGCGTTCAAAAGCATACAAATTTCGGTTCAAAATTAATGAAACGGGGTGAAAAGGAAGTCACTTGCCATCAGGTGGATCCATGTTACCCAAAAATTTACATAGATGAGGCGTAACTCGGTAAAATGAACACCCTGTAACGCACCACTGAATGCGGCTCACAATCAACTAATGAAGACCTGTCGCGCGCTCTGTTGTAAGGGTCCGTCACAATCTTATAAATCATTATTTGTCGATGAAACTTAGGTGACGATCCATGAGAGTATGTATTATAAAACTGTAGTGCCAAACTTTAATTTTTTCCACCCTCAAAATTTGACTAAAGTTCCGTTAAATAGGGTCTGTGGACCATAGTGCGGCGCCTGAAGCAACTATTTCACAACAGAGGTGTTGCACAGTATTATACGAAATTGAATGTTTTAAGAATGACAGGCATCCTTTAGAAGTACAGATGTTTCCTCGCAAAATAAATCAAGATACTTATCGTACACAGGAAAAATCTAAGAGCCTTTAGCTGAGGCAAATCAAGAGGTTCATCCGGTTCAGGTATAACAAGGTGGGAATTTCTTGAAAGATAATTAAGTCCTGTTGCACCAAAGCGGAGTGGAGAGTTTTAGTGAATTTTGTCTAATGAAATTGACGCTCCCTCATTTTTACCAAAAATCTCAATTATATATTATTCTCCATTGGATCAAACAACCAAAAAACGTCGTGATCAATAGGCGTTTGTATTTACATGTGGATCAGTTAAATTTGGGTCTCAACTGGCACGTGGACCAAAACCTCCGTGCCGAAAAAACGCGCGGACGTAAATTACTGGGAAAAACAGGTGCGCGGACAAAAAATCGTTGACAAAATGTCCTATAACCTTGGTAACTTTCAAGAATCGCCACTGCCTGGTCTCCGCGACATTAAAAGTTTATACGGAATGTGTGGCATTGAGATGTTGATGACAATATTGAAAGAGTTACCACGGATATCCGACTCGTGGATGAATGAATGGAAGATATAATACAGTTGATTTTGATGACGTACTCATGCAGGAACTTTAACTATAAAACCGTGCAGAGTCATATAAATGCTCATTGCGTCATGAAAATGACGTGCAAAGTTGATAAAGTTCCATTTTTTATTCATCCAGGAATTAAGTGCACGTATTGAAACATTTGTAAAAACATAGACGCTGGACTACGGGCTGATTATTGAATTTAGTAGACAAAGCAATAGACAAAAAAGGCTAGGGGAAAATATAGATATCCTAGTATCCTATTGAAGGAAGCTGCAGTGGTTTTACAATGGGTCCAACTGCTTCCTGGTAAAATTTCAATTTCCGATTAGAAGTTTTGCATCCTTACAAAGAACCACGTTAAGCAGAATGGAACCAAACTACATCAGCTATTGCCAAATTTAACCGGGCGATTGAATTTTTTACAAGAGAACGTTTGTGTGGATTTTCCTTTGAAAATAGTAAGGAATTTGCCTCGCATTATGCAGAAAATTCAGTGCAATCTGCACAAAGATCCCAACAAACATTTTCATGTAAAAAATTCAATTCACACTTAAATTGGCAATGCTGCCGTGCTAAGGAAGAACGCCGTATGAACAATTGAGCGTTGCCAAATTCCCCTCGATAAAATGTCCATTTTTGAGGAAAGTTATGAATATTTTTTCTTGAAATGTTCAGGTACTTTAGGTCAAACTGCCAGCAAAAGTATCTGAAAAATTGGAAGAAAAATATTTATACGTTTACCAGGAAATTCGTGTTTTATCAAAGAAAATTTGGCAACGCCAGGAGGTTCCCACGGCGTTTCTCCTTAGCACAGCAGACTAGCTGATGTGGCTTAGTTCTTTTTGGCCTGGTTACACGCTCAAATTTCCGTCAAATTCCGATCAAAATGATGACCAAGATGGCGGTCGAGTTATCTAGATTGATGAGTAAAATTAAATAAAACGGCGTGTTGATTGAAATAAGCATGAAATAAGCACGGTTGTGCGGAAATCAGATGAAGGATGAACCCCACAGCTCCATCATCTACCATCAAATTTTTGCAGGACGCAGAAATTTGATGGTAGATGGTGCGCACCAGTCACCATTTAATCGGAAATTGATGGGAATTTGAGCGTGTAACCCACACATTTTCGCTTAGCGCGGTCCAAATACAGTTACGTTACTTCGTCAGAAAAACGGCGAGATGAGGTGTACAGCTGCGACTCCTCTCACAAGTCGCATACCGGTAGATAAAGGACGTTATCATAAAATGGAAAAGACCTAGGCCTAAATAAATCACCGGATAAAATTCGAATGAAATAAATAAAACGCCGATGTGAAACACATCTGAAGAGATGAGAAACTTATGCGGGAGCTGGAGAAACCCACTCGAAGGAACGACTCCCAGAGCTCTCATGACTGTTTTGGTTTCATCCGGTGCCCTGCCATCCCGCTTATCACCCAACTTGTTTCCATGCAAATAACAAATCAAACCCCCGAGATCGAACGAGCGCGCCGCCTGCCGCCGAGGAAACCCCTTCGGATCCCCTCGATGCAAAACGCAATACTTATTCCTCGCTCAGGCGCCACACAGTGGATTCAGTCAATCAGGTAGGTCGGAAATTAAATTTTTGACTGAAACTGCAAATTTTGAGTTTATTCCGTCACATTTTAAATTTTAAAGGGTGCCTCCAATGGAAACATTCACTAGGAGATCAATGGAACCACTTTAAGAACCTCTAGTTTCGTATAAACGGAGTTTTGAGCTTTTAAAATGTCCAAATTTGTTCGAGGAAACCCCTTCGGATCCCCTCGATACAAAACGCATTACTTATTCCTCGCTCAGGCGCCGCGCAGTGGATCGAGTCAATCAGGTAGGTCGGAAATTAAATTTTTGACTGAAACTGCAAATTTTGAGTTTATTCCGTCACATTTTAAATTTTAAAGGGTGCCTCCAATGGAAACATTCACTAGGAGATCAATGGAACCACTTTAAGAACCTCTAAGTTTCGTATAAACGGAGTTTTGAGCTTTTAAAATGTCCAAATTTGTTCGAGGAAACCCCTTCGGATCCCCTCGATACAAAACGCAATACTTATTCCTCGCTCAGGCGCCACACAGTGGATCGAGTCGAACAGGTAGGTCGGAAATTAAATTTTTGACTGAAACCGCAAATTTTGAGTTTATTCCGTCACATTTTAAATTTTAAAGGATACCTCAATTTGAAAATTTCACTAGGAAACCAAGGGAATCACTTTAAGAACCTCTAAGTTTCGTAGAAACGGAATTATGAGCTTTTAAAATGTCCAAATTTTGTTCAGCTTGTCCCATTGACTCGATCCACTGTGCGCCGACTCCCGGACTGCTGCATCGACATGTTATTTGTCTCTTTTTCTTAAAAATGATTTTAGGGAGTGCATTTGCTTCACGTTTGATTCGGACTGGACACAGTTGCAACTCATTGAAATAGAAAAATTGGAAAAAAGGAATACTGAGAAAATCATCATAAAAAGGACAAGTTTTGCAAACCTCGATTAAAATTCAACTATATGACTTTGAAAATGGGTTCTTGCGAGGGAATGGAATGATATGCCATTCTGCAAAACATACAGAATGAAAAAGGAAAAATGTTACGATTTTGATAAATGTTAAGGTGGGTACTAATCCACTTTAAGTAAAATTTTCAGAACTTGCAAATTGATTAATGTTAAATCAGTTGCAATTGCTGGGTTTTTTTAATTGATTTTGCTCGATATACTAGCTGGACCAATTACTATGGTGCTAATAGATCGTAATTTTAAGAGATGCTTTTATGATCCTCTGAATGCAGGAGCTTCTGTCTTATGTCAAATTTCATTTTATTTTTTGGTCATCCGGTAGGTAACGTCTGAATTTTCTGACTTTAGATTATCTCTGTTTTTCGGTTATCTAGAAGTACGAATTTTATTGCGATTTGGTATTATCTCTGATTTAAATAGAAAAGAGGCAGATAAACTTGAGGTTTTTGAAAGTTTTACGGATGATTTATGCAGAGATCGGAATGAAGATCTATTCATTAGATCTGACTGCAAGGTTGCTTGAAATATTTTCATCATCATACTTTTTTGAGATCATTCAAACGGCATATTTTTGGGGTCATGGCACGCCGACAAAAATCCCTCAGAATGTTAAGCTTCCGCGTGCGTCTAAAGGAAGGCAAAATGAAAAATAAAAGGGAAATTGCGTTGGGTAACACACAAACGGTCCCTGAGCTGCGATCCTGAAGTCCTGTTGCACAGGTCAGGACGTCAAATCAAAATGATGGATCTCGGAAGAGGGAACACTGGTGGCGCGTCTCGGCCAGATGTGGCGTAAGGGCGTACCACGATATCCACATGAGCCCCAGAAAGCGTTGATTTACATGTAAAACAGGGCTCAAGTTGGGATCGAGATACGCCCTTACGTTCGAGGGACGACGAGATAATTCGCGGTAAAAGTGCAGGGAGTTAAAAACCAAGGCTGCCCCTGATGGGACTCGGTGGCGAAGCGTGAATGAATACTTTTCCACGTGAAGCTATGATAAAGAATCGATTATTCAGGTTTACACAGGTAATCGATTCTTTTACATAGCTTTAAATGGGAGATCGATCGATATATCGCGAATGACGACAGGCCACTGATGGGATTTATGACCCGATTTAAAAGTCGAGCCCGACACTTGGCCAACATCCATCATCATTTGTTACTAACGTCCGTCCTCGGTGCGGGCCGCTAATCAGCCTTGAATGGGGGCTTCTTTAACGCATCTCGAAATTTAAATCACTCGGACGGTATGCAAATCTGACCGTTTGAAAAACGATCTTTCCTCATTGCGAGATTGTCCCGGCCGAAAACTTGGACGTGCAGTAATTTAAGTCTAAAAACGTATAATTTTAAAACTTCGTGAATGACCTTAGACCGTAATGAACCGTAAGGTCAGAACTAGGAATAATACATATTTTAGAGACACTGCACTGACAATCTGAAAATTTTAATCGAGTGAGGCAAACAATATATCGTCACCCTCTGGCCAAAGTATCACTTATGCCATGCGACGTTTCAAAATTTCCGTCGCCATTTATTTTCAGAGAAATTGTTCAAAAACGGATTCAACCAACAATTTCTCTGTAAAATATAAAATGGCGGCGGAAATTTTGAAACGTCGCATGGCTCTTGTGATACTTTGGCCGGAAGGTGACGATATTCAAATGTCAACGCTATTTTTTGCCTGATTGTGATTGATCCGGAACTCGTTGAATAAAAAATCAATAATATCAAGTTAGATGCAAACGAAACCGGAACTCGTTGAATAAAAAATCAATAGTATCAAGTTAGATGCAAACGAAACCGGATCTCGTTGAATGAAAAATCAATAATATCAAGTTAGATGCAAACGAAAATAAAAAAAAATAGCCTCTTTAACGGGACCAATGAGAATAAATCAATATATATCTCTATTCTATAACGTGCCACTAATAATAATAACATCCGTCGCATCTTTAATTCGGCGCCATAATTTCTCAGCGCCGAAGCAATTATTCAGGCTCCAAAGATGGTTTGCTTGTTGCATGTTCGGGCTGATGAAGGCGCTAAATAATATTAAGTCTCGTTCGAGAACAGAGACGAGGATAGACCATCAATTGGTATTTTGGCAAGAAAGGAAGCTTTTAATTTCGAAGTTCCAACACTCAACTGTTTGGAGTGCTTCGTTTTGCAAACCAACCAAAGTTTGATAACCTGATTTGGCTGCCTCGGGTGTCTTAACCGTCTACGCCATGACTTAATGTATCTCAGATTCCGGAAGACACTAATAATATATATTTTTAGCTTGCATATAAAACATAGAGTACCAAACTCCTTTGTCAAACTTTTAGGTTTTAAAACATCAGTGAATCAACAAAAAGAAAAAAGTAATGAGATTTTGCAAAATCATGCCATAGAAGAGAGATTCAATTTTTAAAAACCCAAAATTTCGTGACGCTAGAGGGTTAAGCCACCCGGAGGTCATCATTCACCTGGTAAATAGGTCAAAAGCCGAAAATAGGGCGATGACTATTGCTGTCCTAAATTTGTCCTTGGGGGAATATTATATCCTCGGCAGTAAAAGTATCCACCTGTCGCCAAAAGCTTAGTAGGTGCATCGTGCATCTTTGTTTCTATTCGAGACCTCAATCCAGAGACACAAGTATCACAACACGATAAGCATTCATATTGGAATTACTTGGTAAGTAGGTCAAAAGCCGAAAACAGGACGATGCATGCCTGTTGCTGTCTTAAAATTGTCCATGAGGGAGTATAATATCCTTAATAGTAAAAGTTTCAACCTGTCACCAAGAGGTTAGTAGGTGCATCGTGCATCTTTGTCTCTATTCGAGACCTCAATCCAGAGACACAAGGATTACATCACGATAAGCATTTATATTAGTGTTCCGGCGCAGCCATCCACTTTCTTCCCGGGGAAATTTCAAAGCTAAAGGGTAATTGCGTGGTGACGCGAGCAGCGAACACTTCCCCTCAAAGACGAGCGGATTTCTAATACGGACGACCCCGGAAGTGAAGATATTCTACATTTCCGCCCGGAGAAAATATTACCTTCTTCCGCTCCGATGAGAAAAAGCCTCGGTCTTTAATCTTCCTCCTGCGAGCCCCGCCCGACCCCGGCTTCACAAAAGCCCCGACGTATGTGCGTTATATTCGCGAAATTTTATTTGCGCGAAAGTGAACGGGGAAAGCGTCCGGGCCCCGGGAAGATGCTTTTATTATTAACGCGCGAAAATCCCCGGTCCCCTCGAAATTCGCAGAATGCGTGCATATCTGCCGTGCTAAGGAAGAACGCCGTATGAACATTCCAGAGTTGCCAATTGCCCCGGATTAAACACGTATTTTTGAGAAGGATCATGCGTATTTTTCTTCGAAATATTCAGACATCTTAAACAAAATTGCGAACGAAATTGTCTGAAAAATTGAAGAAACAAATTCACGATTTCCCCGGTAAATTGAGCACTGGAGAAAAAACATATCGACGGTGAAACTACCAAACCACGTATCTCGGATTGCGACGTCGCAGACTTCCTGTCATACTTTATTTTTTAAATGAAAAACTATTTAACATACAGTCTTGAAAATTTCTGTGATTCTTCCTCTTTGTGCGGAGAAAATTCCGAGAAAATTTCAAGGAATGATATTGATTTGGTCTACTTCAAAAAAATAAAATGTGAGCGTAGATTCTTAAACACCGCAAACGAGATACGTGGTTTGGTAGTTTCACCGTCGATATTGGATCTAGAGTCCAGACTCTTGAAAACATTTACAAGAAAAAATACTCTTGATTGAATTAGATTTTTGCTTAAATCAAAAGGAAATTCGCTCAAATTAAGAGGCTTGGTTCTTGATTTAAGCAAAAATCCGATTGAATGAAGAGTACTTTTTCTTGACGATGCTTTTAAGAGTCTGGACTCTAGATCCAATGTGTTTTTTTTTCCAGTGAGGTTTTATTGAAGGAGATGTGGCAACGTCTGGAGTTTCGTACGGCGTTCTTCCTCAGAACGGCAGTATAGCGAAGACGTTGAAAAATTCGACGATCGGAGCTGCCTTTGCGCTTTTGTGCCTTTTCGGTCCCGCAACGCGCCTTGGGTCCCTATTGTTGATCGGCTCGCGAAGGGAATCAACACGTGGTATCCAGAAGCGTGGCGTGTTTTGCGATTTATCGATTGATCTGCCATTCAAACCTACAGAAAAAGATCGATAAACAGGGTGTTTGCAACAAATACCTTACTAATCGATCCCTCACTATAGCTTCAAACGGGGCATCGGCGGATCCGGGAGGGGTATGCCACCATACCTCCTCCCCCCCGGACCAAAAAAAGGGGGAAAGAAGGGAAAGGGGAGGAAAAGGAGAGAAAAGGGAGAAAAAAGGGTGCCTAAATATTTACTGAAGCTGATTTCGAACTGTTTTGGAGTGTCCATCGTGATTTTCTAGCGAATTCACTACTCTTTAAAAGAGTATTTAATTGGCTGTATCTCTTTCGAGCAACTCATTGATTGGACGACGTTTTATCTTAGCGCGGCGAAATTTGGTCGGACAACGTTCCTACGAGTTAGGAGCGTCTTTCAATTGTGAAGTTCAACAATTACACTGATAGAATGACTCAGTAAGATCCTTATTTTGAAAAATGTAGACTTTTTCTATAGAATTACTAATTGAAAAAATAAAAAATTAATCAAAATTTAATTATTGAAAAATTGAAATAAATAAAGAATTCAAATAAAAATTATAAAATATAACATCGGAGGGTGAGCTGATACGTTGTTTTAAATTGAGCTTGTTAAATATTGTTTAATTCATGCTTTTCTGAAAACTAGAGATTGCAGAGAGTCTACAGGAATTTTCCCTGATTTTTTCGAAAAATATTAACCCACGAAAAACGAGCTCAACACAGGCAACTTGGAGCTCGTTTTAAAAAAAATGGGGGAAATTCCTATGATCTCAGTGCACTTTCTAGTTTTCAGAAATACAGGAATTAAACCTTACTAAACAAGCTCATTGCCTTACACGGGAGGGGGTCAAAAAGTGGGCCAAAACGCCTTACGGAATACTTCATCGGCTCCATAGCGCGCCAGAACAGGATCTGAAGTTGGTGCGTCTACAGGCGACCGGCGAGACGGCTAACCAAAGCTCAAAGTTTGAAGTCCTCTCGCCAGTGACGGATGTTTTGGCGCCCGACCCCATCCTCATCCCCTGCAGCCCTCTCGCTTCGCGTGGGGCATTAACACTCTCATCATCATCTTCCGCTCGACGCTAGGATCTTTAATGTGCATAGTGGCAGCATCGTCGCCACAATCTCACTGACGTCTACTCGGAGGGCGATGTTGTCCCAGGTCTCTCAGCCTTTAGAGACCGTCCTTTAAATACTGTGTGCAGAGAAGAAAAGAAGAGAGAAGGATCTCTTCAGAAAAACCTGAAGAATTGATTTCTGAAATCTCCGACGCATAAAACATCTCTTGTTTTCGATGACTATTAAACCCCGTGTTATTTGCCACACGAGCTCCAGCAATAGAGCACCGCACCAGACAGATCAGCTAATCAGAGGCGACTCGTGAAAGTAGGGGGCGCGGTGCCACTCGGCCCGCAATTAAAAGTGCTGCTCTTAATTTCTCTTTGGAAAGAGTGGCGGAAAAGAGAAGAATTGAGAGGTGAAGATAACGAATTAGAGGAAGATGGGAAACGAAAGGAGGATGAAAAAAAGAGAAAATGAGGAACAGGAGGAAAAGAAATGAGGTAGAAAAATAGTATAAACGTAGGAAACTTGGAGGAATAAAATAAATAAAATAATTGTAGGAGGGGAATTGAAGAACTTTCAGCGCCCCGCACGGGAGTGGGTGCTTCCTGCAGTGACAAGGCGGGAATGATCGAATATCGATATTTCCCATTTGAAGCTATGATAAAGAATCGACAATGTGTTCGTTGCGAACAGCCTGTTTATCGATCCTTTTCCACAGGTTTAAAAGACAGATCAATCGATATATCGCAAAGCATGCAACACCATGACTTCCTGAACCCTTCGGGCCTGCCTCTACGAGATCTTATCATTTCTTACTCATCAATGGAAATTCACCATCAGAGGGCTTTCCAGCGCCATTGTGGTCGATGATACAGCCGGTTCCATCCCCGGAAATCAAGTTTCCAAGAGCTTTGCGAACGCCCGCCCACCGCCCCGATTTCACGCCTCACTCTGCGTGAAACGAGCTATGAAAAAATATTATGAAGAATATTTATCTGCATATTTTTTCCACCCACTCGGAATCGTTATATCTTTTCGGCCCACTCGCGGAGTTTTACTTTTCCGCCCACTTGTGCTTCGGTCCACTCGGCAACATCACCAATATTCGTGCTTGCACGGAGAAAAAAACTTCGTGCGTGGGACCCGAAGTTTAGTTCGTATGGATCTCTGAAGTTTTCGAATTGAGCATCTGAACACTTTAGGTCCAGCTGCTGAGGTTTGGATCACACATCTGAAACTTCAGTTCTTACATCTGACGTACTTTGGGTTTCACATCCGAACAACTTCGGCTCTCACATCCGAAAAACTTCGGTTCTCACATCTGAAGTACTTCAGATGTTAGAACTGAAGTTTCAGATGTGTGCCCCGAACCTCGACAGCTAGACCTAAAGTGTTCACATGCTCAATCCGAAAACTTCAGAGATCCATATGACCTAAACTTCGGGTCCCACGCACGAGGTTTTTTTCTCCATGTGTCAATATTAGTTTCCAGCCGCATTTAGCAGAAAGGAACCAAACCACATCAGCTATTGCTCAATTTAACTGGGCAATTCGATTTTTACAAGAGAACGTACGTGCGGATCCCCTTGAGAATTTCAGGAATTAGCCTCGTATTATGCCGAAAATTCACTGAAATTTTCACAAAAATCCGCACAACCGTTTTTAAGTATGAAATTAAATTGCCCATTTAAATTTGGCAATAGCTGATTTGGCTTGGTTCCTTCTTGCTTAACGCGGCTCAATTCCCAGTTATGAGAACTTGCGTCGCTTTTTTTGGTTTACTTATCTTCATAACACTTTTTAATTTTGTTTCCTCCGATCGAAAGCCGTTCGGGAACTACGCAAATTAATATATTTCATATTTTGAAGAGGGGAGGGGGTTGGATGAAACGATAAATCTCTATCCTTGCGATGCTTTTCACCGATCAAGGTCGTTCAAGTAATCCAGGCGCAGGATACAACTATTCGAACTTAACGGTTATCCGTGTTGCGTATGCAAATAAATGAAGGCGCATCTTGGGCCTATCTGTGAAACTGCAGACTCTAATCGATTACTGAATCGTTATCGAAAGACCTCAATTGATAGACTCCTCTCCGGAAAACGCTTTTTACCGATCAACATCATTCGATAACGATTCAACATTCCGGTCGCGGCCTTCAAGTGGCAACACAGAGCTGGGTGCCAGAGCCTACCAAGCGCCCCAGACACGCCTTTGTCTTAACCCCCGCAATGGGGCGCAACTTTGCCAGATCTCATTCAAAATCTTTTAATTCTGCCGTGCTAGAGAAAAACATCGTATGTATGACTAGACGCTGCCAAATTAGACGCTGCCAAATTTCTCACTTTGAAACCCCAATTGTTTTTATAAAGTATGTATAGCTTCATTTTATATTTTTCACCGAATTTCATTCGCAATTTGATCTGAAATGCCTGAAAATATCGAAGAAAAATACCAATAACTTTCTTGGAATATAAATATGTTGTTGAATTAAATTTGTCTACCACTAAATGTTCATACGGCGTTTTTAAGGGATGTTCAAAGGAGTCTCGGAGGAATTTCAGAGGTCGGGCAACCCGGCTGGGGAGACGGTCCGCGGTGGAAGCTCCCTTACATTGTTCCCATTAAGGATGGATGGCTTCGCGGGGCCCCTGTCAAATAAATAGGGCTAATGGCGAGCCTAATTCCCCCTCCCCTCGACCCTCACGGAATGATTCGAAAATCCCGCCGCCGCGACGCTCAACTCGAGCGCTGCAGGGAGTAGCATGTTTTTCCTCGGGAAAACGAGCTGCTCTCTTTAACTTCCGGTGCGCAAATTGGACAGCATTTGAAGAGTAAAAACGGTTCCAGGATTTTTCGTCAACGATTTTTTGTCTGCGCACCTGGTTTGTCCAGTAGTTTACGTCCACTTGTAAAATAAGTAACAGTGACTTGGTCCAAGCATTGTATTTTAGTACGTATGTATAATCATATTGATACTATCGAAATTAGAAAATTAGGAGAGAAGGAGGTGTTGTTATGATTATTGGTGACTCATTTTTCAAATGAAATATTACTTTCTCCTTTTGATTCATCTTTTCAATCGTCGTTGGTAAATATTTCGTTTATTTCTATCCTTAAATTTTTTGATATGAAGTGTACCTTATATACACTTTTTTTTAAAGAAAATATTACTTTATTCTTAAAAAAATTTACATTTTTAAAACGTGGCAAGTCCTTTCTAAGAGATGGCATCGATATTAATATCATTAAGCCGTAGTGGTGTTAAAAGAAGCTGTACGAAAAAGAATAAAAGAGGGAAAAAACCAAGAAGCACGTAATCATTGGTATTTTTACAGCGACCTTCTAGAGTCAAATGCGTCCACTTTTGAGCGTTTGGTTGCGCGTGCACCACGCTGCAGCACAGTAAAAGCACGAAATATAAAAGAAAAATTAAAGTGCTTTGGAAGTCTTTACGTTTGACACGGAACCAGTTTAATATTTACAAAATACACATTTTATTTTCCTTTACACATTTTTTTTCATCAATTTAAATGAGAATAACCCACGCAGAGTGTACAAACATTTCAAAATCATGAGTTAAAAAGTGCCGACTCCGCGAGTTTAAATATTATATAGTCGAACACAGAGCGAAGCGGCCTACAAACCTAAGTGGATACTTCACGCATTGCGCAATGCTTGAAGTATCCACTTGGGTTTGTAGGCGCCAATGCACGTTGTGCGTTGATCGCCCTCTGGCCGCGCCGAAGCGTGCCACGGCGCCTTAAGCAACTATTTTACAACAGATGTGTTGCACAGTATCATGCGAAATTGAAGGCGCTCCAGCATGTTAAGGATGACAGGCATCCTTTAAGAGTACGGAGCTTCCCTCGCAAAATAAAGAAAGATATTCCGGCACAAAAAGAGAGCGGTAATCCAAAAACTCAGTAAGTGATAGCATCCGTATTTAATGACGTTTAGCATAATTTTTGAATGTTATTAGAGAAAAAAAGTGACTCGATTTAGGCAGAAACATCCTTGAGTATGCAGTCAAGAAGAATTTATTTTAAATCAAGACGAAAGTAGCTGAATGAAAGCGGGTTTCTGTTTGATGTAAGTGACTTTTCTTTTTATGTGAGCATCTTTTCTTAAACAAACATTATTTTCTTTATTGATTCATGAGGAAATTCTCTCGGCGGTAAATTCGAGCTTAGATCTGCTTGAATCGAGTCCTTTTTTCCTGTTATGAAGTTCAAAAATCATGCTAAATGTTCTTGAATACAGATACTAGGACTTACATGTATTCACATGTGGACTTATTAACTTTGGGTCTCAATTGGTAAGTGGACCAAAACTCCCCTGCCGAAAAAACGCGTGGACGTAAACTGCTAGAAAAACAGGCGCGGGGACAAAAATTCGTTGTCAAAATGACCTATAACCATATAGTAAAAACCGACATTCTCTAACATTTAGAGGTTTGCAAAGCATCTCATATGTGTAACCGTGCACGGGGAAAAGAGGGACCTCTTCTCACGAGGGAAGAATTATCAGTGAAAGGATTTTTATTTAGTTGAGTGAAAGAATCAGTTTTAAGATTTTCGCGGAAATTTTTCTCTAGTGCTCTTCAAGACCACGTAACAAGTGGTTTAGTTCATTTGGACCACGTAAAGCCGAAAGGAACCAAGCCACATCAGCAATTTATTGCCAAATTTGATTGGGCTAGTTAATTTTTTACAGGGAAACGGTTGTGCGGATTTTTGTGCAAAATTTTCTGCATAGTAGGAAACAAATTCCCTAGAGTTTTCAAAGGAATCCGCACAAATGTTCTCTGTAAAAAAATTAAATTGCCCAGTTAAATTTGACATTGTTCCTTTCTGCTAAACGCAGTTCATTTCTAGTGTATTTTGCAATCAGGAACTAAGTATCTGACTCATTTTAGAAACAAAATATAGATGGCTAAAGTGCAAAACCACGTAACTCCATTGCAATGTTTCAAAATGTTAGCCTTTATTTTTCCCCCTTTTTTTCGATTACAAATAACCAAACTTCGTGACTTGAAATTCATTTTAAAAATCATTCCTTGAAGTTTTCGCACGATTTTCCTTGCAGAGAGAAGCAACAACGAGGAAGTCTTCAAGAAATACCGGCAACCAGTTCTGCACAAAAAAAATGTTCCATTGTTTTGAACTGAACGATACATCGAACAGCCATTGAATACGATCCACTTTCAAATGTCGTGAAAGAGCTTACCTTAATATTTAAAACAGAACTTGAGAGTGCAACGGAGACTCCCAGACTTTTTGACCGTCTTGGTAACTAGTCAGCGGAGTGATCCGATGGAATTTATTTCGTAGAGTAGAGGGATAAAGTACATAAGGAAAGAACAAGAAAAAGTAAGTTTAAAACTTCCGAAACACTCCTTTCCTTTTATAAAAGTTGAAAGTAAGATGGTCGCGAGAGCGGGAGGAGGAATATGCACATATGTGGGAATGATTCCCCGAAGTAATCAACGAAGTGAAAGGAGGACACAAAGGGAGGGTATATTTCCGGTCTAAATTGGAAGTCTTTGGAGGGTTTTCCGGTTTAAATTGAAAGTCTTAGAACACGAGTTCCTTCAAGCTATGTCATCATTCTTCAGCTCATTTTCTAATGTTTAGGTTTCCTTCAATTCTTCTCATACTTATTTCGGCTCCTCACCGCAATGCACTGTTGCAAGGTTTAAGATCTCGTTTGCGTATTATTCAACGTTTGTTGACACGCAGGGATCAAATTTTTGATATCATTATACTCCATCACAAAAAGGATGCTGATTTAATATTCTGGATAAGGGAAAGTGTGCGACAACTCACAAAACGCTGAATTAACCGCTACAGCAGTTAGTTTTGCAATGTCAATATGTAAAACTAACTGCTGCGGCGGTTAATTCAGCGGTTTGTAAGTTGTCGCTCACTTTCTTACATCCAGAATGTCATACCAGCATCCTTTTTTTTCAGTTCGTCAATGAAAAATGCATCGTCAGATTTCGCTGTCGAAAACAATCGAATTCACAACAAGAGGGTACATTTCTCAGGAGTGTTTGACCAACATTTGCAGTAAACTATCGACAGTCAAAGTGGCTCCGTTTGCGACGTTGATGACTTCATGTCACACGATATTTATTCTTTGGAAAACTATTTAACTTAATTTCTTGAACATTTTCTGACATTTTTCCCTCTGTTGAGAGAATATTCTTTGCTTCATTAAGATGCTGGCCAAAACCGTTTTATTGCGCGGTTAGATTCAAGTAGGCTAATTTTTCCCCTGTGAGCGGGAAATACAGGTTTCCCGTAACCAACTTGCATAGAAACGTTAATATCTTATTAGGAAGACGTTGATTTCGGTCATTTCCGTTGCGCGAATCATGTTCTACGTACAATTATGATTAAGGAAAGATTATTAGAATGCTTAAACTCGTACCAAATCCACTGGTTCATGCCAAAGTGAACAGAGTCCATCAAAAAGGAACCAACTCACATTAAGTTGATACTGAGGAAAAGAGGTTTGAAGTTTTATTCCTGCATAAGGATCAATTTAAAAAATAAACTTTAACCCCT
This sequence comes from Bemisia tabaci, assembly GCF_001854935.1. Lineage (NCBI taxonomy): Eukaryota > Metazoa > Arthropoda > Insecta > Hemiptera > Aleyrodidae > Bemisia > Bemisia tabaci. The sequence goes on along the minus strand of NW_017551177.1, from coordinate 1,256,143 downwards.
CTTTTCACGAACTAATTTAATTTTTTCGACTTCCAGATTTTGGCAGGAGAAAATATACGGCTATCGTGAAATTCAAAAACATACTTAACTCAATTTTTTTTTAAATGTTGGTTGGTTCCTTTCCGATAAACTTGGTCTAATTAATATCTAGTCTATGATGACCTAATGCTCCATCCAAGACGACTTAGTACTCAAAGACACAAGTCGGACGAATCGACTTCCCTGGTGCTAGTCGATGGAAAATTCATGGGGACGGTAAAAAATGTCGTCGAATAGTTCTGAGAGAGAGTTGTGCGGGAGGCCGGAAAATAATAAGATGGGAGTCCCCAGCCCCCGTTGCCCCCCAGCNCGGCTGGATGATGCACCGTAATCTCGACTTGACCCCTGACCTGCCGTCTGTCAGGCGTCGCTCTTCTCCTCGCTCGCATCGTCGCAGCACAAAGGCCTAAAACATGAGCAATGGAGACAACTGGACACATATGATGGCGATTTTTTCGAATAAATTGATTTTAGTAAAAAAAATCGGATGGAAAAAATCGATTTTTTTCGAAATCAATTTTAAAACACTTATAAATCCAAGGTCGGCGCCAAAAACATAATAACTACTAAAACTGAACTTGATATGAAACTTGGGTTGCACAGAACCTAGGACATTAACATTAACATGGGAAATTTCGATTTTTTTTTCAATAATTCGATTTTGGCTCGAACAATCGATTACGATTCAATCGATTTTTTAGCGCAAAAAATCGATTTTTCAAAAAACCGATTAAAAATCGCCATCCTTAGCCGACGAGGACGAAAAGATAGGTTGTTTGATTTAAGAGAGAGTTTGGAAGAACCAATCGGAGGTAAAATTGAGCTAGGCATGATTTGGCTTGATTCCATGCGGGTTTATCTTAAATCGAGTAAACCACCGTCATACTGCCACGCTAAGGGAGAACGGCGTATGAACATTCGAGAGTTGCTAAATTTCTTCGTTGAAAATATTAATTTTTAAAGAAAGTTTTGAAAATTTTTCCTTGAAATTTTCAGACTTTTTAGATTGAACTACGAACAAAATCCTGTTAAAAGTAGAGAGAAAATATTCGCAGATTTTCCTGAAAATTCGTGGTTTGTCGAAGGAAATATGGCAACACCTGATGGCTCATACGACGTTTTTCCTAAGTACGGCAGCATAGAAACCTGCTTTTAATCCCACGACAACTGGATTCAAACTCAGCTTTTTCTCCGGTAATTGTCCAGGACACTAGGGATGGTTTTTGGTCGTTGGAGTATGCATGCATGCAACTCTTAATGACGATCTTAACCGCACGGGACTCTTTAAAAGGATGAGCTGATAAAGGAACGACTATTAACACAGCCCCAAAGCTGCCGTGCAACGGAAGAACACCGTATGAACATTCGAAAGTTGCCAAAGTTCCTTGGATAAAATGTTTATTTTTGAGGAAAGCTGTGAATATTTCTCCTTGAAATTTTCAGAGACTTCAGGTGCAATGAAGATGTTGCATGTGTGAGGGATTTGCGATTTGACTATTGTTTCTTATGTAAAAGTTCGCGAGAAACACGATGGTGTCATTGGTTTTCTCTGAAATCAACTCCCAAGCTCAAAAAAAGCTCTCAAAGTGAAGCCAAAATGGAGGGGATATCCCACCCTACCCTGAGAGCCCACTTCTACATCAAAACAAACTCTCCATGCAAATATAGGGAGCAAATACATTGACAGGGCTGCCACTTTATTTGGGGACTCCAAAACTGAAAACACGGCATCACTGCTAATGTATTTGCTCCCTATCTTTGCATGGAGAGTTTGTTTTGATGTAGAGGTGGACTCTCAGGATAGTGTGGGATATCCCCTCCATTTTGGCCTCAACTTGAGAGCTTTTCTGAGCTTGGGAGTTGCTTTCAGAGAAAACCAGTGGCACCATCGTGTTTCTCGCGACCTTTTACATAAGAAACAACAGTCAAATCGCAAATCCCTCACATATCGACGGTGAAACTACCAAACCACGTATCTCGTTTGCGGTGTTTAAAAATCTACGCTCACATTTTATTTTTTTGACGTAGACCAAATCAACATCATTCCTTGAAATTTTCGCAGAATTTTCTCCGCACGAAGAGGAAAAATCACAGCAATTTTCAAGACTGGACGTTAAGTAGTTTTTCATTTAAAAAATAAAGTATGACAGGAAGTCTGCGACGTCGCAAACCGAGATACGTGGTTTGGTAGTTTCACCGTCGATATGCAACAACTCCATTGTGGACAAAATTATCTGAAAAATTGGCGGGAAAATACTCGAAAATTTTCCTGAGAATTAGTGATTTGATGGAGGAAATTTGGCGACGCCTGAGGTTCATACGGTGTTCTTCCTTCGCACGGCAGAATTAAAACGGCCCCAAAGGCCTTTTCGCGGCTCCTTCTTTCCGCCTCTGTGCCGAACTCACCGCGCGGCGATGGTCTTTTCGTGTTTCCTAGAGTCCCTTTATACAGAGAGTCAAGACAATGTGAATCCATTTCTGATTGGTTCCCGTATGTTAGGCCTTCACAGTGTCACAAACGGGAATAAAGATTACAGTTTCACCGATTGCAAAGATTATAATCTGGAATGGACCAGGGAATTGCGGGTGCGGCAAGGAACAAACGGAATGAGAGAAGGAACGAAGAGAGGAATTTGAGAATGGGCCGATCAAAGATTACAAATAACGTTCAATTTCTGTAATCTTTATTCCCGTTTGTGACTCCATGAGGGGTGTTGTCTTGATTCTCAGTATGAAGGGACTCTAGTTCGAGTATGCATGCATGCAACTCTTAATGACGATCTTAACCGCACGCGGCTCTTTAAAAGGATGAGCTGATGAAGGAACGACTGTTAACGCGGCCCCAAAGGCCTTTTCGCGGCTCCTGTTTTTCGCCTCTGTGCCGAGCCCACCGCGCGGCGATGGTCTTTTCGGGTTTCCTCTGTGAACCACTCCCGGAGCTCCTGAAAGCGCGAGCGGCCGCCGGGTCTTTCCGTCTCGCTTTTTCATCTCGTTATTGCGATTCCCGTCGAATAATTATTTTAATTGTCGGCTTCCTCCGCTGCAGTTTCGCCTCCCGCCGATTTGCGCAAGCTCCGAGTCGCTCCTTCGAGAGCCTGAAATCAAGACTCGGGTCCTGGTCGTTAAGGCCTCCGTCGCCAGGGAGATGCGAATTTAGAGAAATTACAACGAATGAAAATTCGCGAATTATTTTGGGTCTTTTTTAATGGACGCAACAGTCGCAAGGGGCCTTTAACACTTGAAAATTCTAAAGTGAATTCCGGGGAGTGTAGCTCTTAAGCAACGTCTCTTAATGTGGATCGCATTTAGCAAAAAGGAACCAGCGCGATTTCAGTGTTTTCAAAATCGTGCGACTTCTCCTTTTCTCTTAAGAATACTTGGACTGTCTACATTTTGCAATAAGGAACCACTATCTCTGGCTCTTCCACAGAAGCACATATCTGTATAGGGAAACCAATGGCATGTATGCTTGTATGCTGTTTCTAAAATGGGCCAGAAATAGTGGTTCCTTATTGCAAAATGCAATTCACTTAATAAATGCACAGTTTTAAAATTTTTACTACTGATTTCCTTTGAAATTAACAATTTTTTGGTGGGAAACGAAAAATGTCTACTATTTTTGGAGATTCTTTAGATAATTATAAAGAAGCAACATTTTTAGAACAGTGTAATCGCGCTGGTTCCTTTTTGCTATGGAGATAAGATCCGCAACCATATTGTGCTGCCTTGCGGTTTGCGTCTATCATTACTTGCCGTACGGTACATTTCTGTTTAGTTTTCACATGGAAATAGACGAATTAACAAATTTAGGGCTGAAAACTCCCAACACTTAGATGGGAATTGGTTCGGGAATTTTATGTAGTGCATCGAAGCCTTCACCGGAGGTTTCCAATCCCATGGGAGGTCTTTTAAATGAGTAAGGTAGCGAATTTGGGGAGTAAATTTAAAAAAAAAATCCGTCTTCCATCTGATCTTTTGCGAACACATCAAAACCATACTTTCGCCTCTCAAAGCAAATTCCAGCATTACAGCAAAACAGAATAGTTGGTTTCATGGCCCTAGAAACAATCATCCCAATTGATTTGGATGAATAGGGGGAAAACTGCTTCAGATTTTTTTTGCTCTGCGCTTAATTTCTGTTATGATTTCATTTGATTTAACTTCCTTTGTTATCGTTGGCTCCTTACCAACTAAAACGGCCTTAGTAAAAACGACATTTAATCTTTGCAGTTTTGTCTAGAATATGCTACATCACATGTGATTTGTAGCAAACACGACAAACTCTGAAGTCATCGTTTTGAAAGATAAATGATCAAACAATACGGATGATTTCTCGGGGAAAAACTCTGTTGGGGCCTTCAATCGGTCAGCTGTAAGTAATGGACCGAGCTACATGATCTTAATGGCACTGCAAAACTTTATACGTTATTTCTGCAGAAAACTCAATTATTCTCCCCAGTTATTTCCGCATGAACTCAAGACTATGCTTGTCTAGCGCAAACAATTCGCAAGCTTTATTCTGCCGTGCTAAGGAAGAACACCGTACGAACATTCGATAGTTGCCAAATTTCCCTTGATAAAACATGTACTTTTCAGGACATTCATGCGCATTTTTCTTTGACATTTTCAGATATTTTAGATTCAATTGCGGACAAAATTGTCTGGAAATTTAGGGAGAAAATATTCACACTTTTCCTAGTATATTCAGTTTTTATCGAAGGAAACTTGGCATCACCTGATGGCTCATACGGCGTTCTTCCTTAGCACGTCAGTAATGGACTCTTACCCTCTCAAAGCAAGGGCACAAAGTACATGAGAAAATGACGAGCAATTTCGAAATCAGCCAAAATTCAACATTTCTAAAATAATGAGGCTCTTCAATTTGATTGAGTTTCAGAAGTTAAGCAGGGGTTGTCCATAAATGACGTTAGGCTGTTTTTCTATTTTTTAAAACCCCCTTCCCTCGTGCAGCAGCTGAGTCAAAGCACCGACACACAGTGGATCGAGTCAATGGGAAAAGTCGGATCAAATTTGGAAAATTTAAAAGCTTATAACTCCGTTATTACAAGATGACGAGGTCTTAAAAATGGTCCCATTGGTTTGTTTTGCGTATTTACGATGAAGAGATATATTTACCCTACACCAGTAACCAGCGAGATTACAGTGTTTTCAAAATCTTGCAAATTATTTTTTCCTTGTAAAATACTAAAAATATGCACAGAATTGAAATTTACAGTTATTCCCCTTTGAAATCATTTTTTTTTGGTGGGATGCAAAAACTTTTTGCTATTTTAGGAGATTTTTTAGAAAATCATGAAGATGCAAAATTTTAACAACACTGAGATTGCGATGTTTCCTTTTTAACGGATTACGGAACTATGTGCATTAAGACATGAGCCCTGAGACCCATAAGAATGCATGCATAGCAGTGCTCACGTCATAGTGCACATAGTTCCGTTTGATAGAAATTCGTCCAATTGTTAATCTCGTGAACTGCATCGCGGTGTCAATAGTTGTAAAACCGCGGCGGCTATGAGCGAATGAGTCGCCAAAAAATCTGAATGGAGATGCACGCCAGACTCATCGATCGATTGTTGTTAATATCCTATGCGAGGGGGAATAATAGCCAGTTCGAAACGTGCCTCTAATGTCGGATCGATCGGGAGGTGCTTCGCGCATATTAATGACGAGAAGAGTGATTTACGACCGCTCATTCATCATCATCCCATTCATCAGGTGGATGCATTTAAGGCCAAAACGACATATCTCCATCGAGACATGGACTCCAGAACCCATACGAATCCAAGCGCGTCAGGTGTCACACCAAAATCGAGATAGATCCTTTCGATTTAAATTCGTCCAGGTCATCTCTTCCTAATTAAAAGCTAAACATCAATCGCGTAGAAGTGTGTAGTGTGTGGTGAGGAATTTTCGCGCTCTTTTGTTTCAGCATGACTTTGATTTTGGATGCTCCTAGCCTAGGACATTAACCGAGGTATATGAAAAGGACGCTATTCAATGTTTGTAAAAATAAATCGGTTTTTTTTTTGCTTTGATAAAGGAATATCGAGCATTCGCTGAGGAAAAACCATGACCCTATAAACCTTTCCATGGCTGTTATTAAAAGCTATACGTTTATTAGAGTACCTGTATAGCGAGAGTATAGACAGATGTGAAACTCCGAAAATCCATCAGGCCTTCACCGATGCCTCCGCGAATAAAGTTAGGGCCCAGAAATGCAGCCAACCTATGAATTCCAATTATCCAGAGCGATTTTCTAATACAATTGTTACGAACCATCGTTTATAAAGCACGTATTTGACTTAGTTTTTGCATAAATTTACTATTTTTAGCGGAAGAACGCTCATTTATATACATTCTTCGCTATCTTGGTTAGAATTGGAATCCGCAGACTGGCAGTGAAATTTTGTACGTTAGATGTTGGTTAGAAGGGTGGCTGCACTTTTGGGCCCTAAGCCCTCCATGAAGCGATCCGTCCCTACTCTCGCTATATAGGTACGCTAACGTTTATGCGATGGAGCAAAAAAAAAAAAGATTTTAAAATGAACGGAGGGGTACCTAATCATTTTTTGGAAAAAAGCTATATTCATTTTGTGGGAAAAATGAGTTAGGAGTCAGTCGAACTGGTTTTCGTGTTAGAAGAAATCTGGATACGAAGTAACGTTTTCACCCGATTTCAATGAATTATGAACCGCGTCGAGCAGAAAGGAACCAAGCCACATCTGTTGATGCAAAATTTAACCGCGCAATTTAATTTTTTTTATGAAAACCGTTGTGCAGATTTTTTCATGCAAATTTCGGTGAATTTCCTGCTAAGTGCGAAGCAAATTCCCTAAAATTATCAAAAGAATTTGCACAAACGTCCTCCAGTAAAAAAATGAATTCCCCAATTGAATTTGGCGACAGCTGATGTGGTTTGGCTCCTCTCTGCCAAACGCGGTCCATATAAAACGATATAAACGATACCTATGAAAAAAAAAAACCTATGAGATAGTAAAAGAGATCTAACTGAAAACTCTTGCGCTGTTCGATTGATGTCGTGATCATTAAATTAAACTTGGCTTTTTGCTCGGTAATTTAAAGCCCCGATCGGATTAATTTAAAAGCATCAGAAGGACGATACCATGCAAAAAAATGTGGAAACTACTTCCGAAGTTGGCGGTGTCGATTAAGTAAGCTGTCTCCGAATACTTTAAAACTCGAGCAGAACATAAATTAGAATGACGCCGCGCGGCGCTTCATTTATTACCTATAATTTGCAGAAACTTTCACGGACGCAAATTAATTTTGCGGGTAATTGGTAGCTATTGGGCTGACGCTCTTTTGAAGTTCATAATTATCTGCGCGACTTTTTCTCGGAGCTTCGACAACAAAGAGGGACTCAAGAAGAGCCCCATCCCGGGAAGTTCATAAACGTCCGTGTTTTGAGTTGGAACAGGCCTCCCCTTTTGAACCGGAATCAAGTTTCGTCTGCCTCTGCATCCGGGCTTTTGATAACTCTTATTAGAGCAGGATGCACGGCCGTCCAGGATTAATTTGAAGCATGTAGGATCAAGAGGCCGCGAAGTCGCTTTTTCCAACTTTCATGAGAGGTAAATGGACCGCGCTAAGCAGAAAAGAACCAAGTCACATCAGCTATTGCCAAATTTAATAGGAAGATTTAATTTTTTACACGAAAACGGTTGTGCGAGTTTTTGTGCAAACTTCAGGGAATTTTCTGCGATGTGCGGTGCAAATTGCTTAAAAATTTCAAACGAATCTGGACAAACGTTCTATTGTAAAAAATTAAATTGCCCACTTAAACTTGGCAATAGCTGATGTGGAGTGGTTACTTCCTGCTAAACGCAGTCCAAATGACCTTATTTTTCTCTTGTATGAAGTTGCAATTGGACTATACATTTAACGATAATGAAGTACTATTTGATGAATTATTTTTGTGATCGAGACTATAGATGAAATGTTTTTTCCTGCCTTATGCTTTCATTTTCAAAATACTATACTTCAATATTTGAAAGGGCCTCACCCAATCACATTGCTTAGATTGTTAAAAGGAGGTCTCTGAAGCATATCGACGGTGAAATTCCCAAAAAACGTATCTCGGTTTGCAACGTTGCAGAATTACTGTCATACTTTATTTTTTAAATAGAAAACTACTCAATGTCAATTCGTGAAAACTTCCGCGATTTTTCCTCTTTGTGCGGAGAAAAATTTGTGAAAATTGTAAGGAATGATATTGATTTGATCTCCTTCAAAAAATTAAATGTGAGCGTAGATTTTTAAACATCGCAAACGAGATACGTGGTTTGGGAGTTTCACCGTCGATATTGCCTCTGTCTTGAACGATACCACGCTAGGGACGCTAGGTCCGTTTTCTCAAAACTTCAATTTTGGAGTTCCCTCTCCGTCTCCCTTCGGTAAATCGACGGAACTTAAGAGAATCGCCCTGATGCTGGTATTGCCCTCTCGAAACGTTGCAGATGCATTCCGAGAGTTTTGAAGTACTTTGGACGTAAACGCAGAGGGATTCGATTCGCCGACGGCCCCGGTGACCCAATTAGTCTCGCGATCGCCCCTTAAAAGTTGAAACGGAGCGAATTCGACACTTAAGACGAACGCGAGCGAGCAACAGTCGATAATTGCACCGTTTGAGACCCGCTCTGAGCCCCCCCTCCCCTCTCCCCCTCCGCCA
>NW_017551177.1:1174842-1242534 GCF_001854935.1 Bemisia tabaci | reverse complement strand
TAGGCAGGGGGAAGGGGGGAGGGGGAAGGGCGTAAGGGGGGAGGGAAGGGCGTAAGGGGGAGGAGGGAAGGGCGTAAGGGGGAGGGAAGATTCAAAGTAACAGCTCATCCGCGCGTGACGATTATTTGAATAGCAATTCGATAGGGAACCTAGAAGTGGCATGGAGAGGGGTGTCCGGGGGGAACGCATAGCGAGTTTAGGGCACACAGGGGGCTTTTGCAGCCTGAGGCGAGTGGGGTGGGGATGGTCAATCGTCGGCGGTCGTCGCAAAAACCGTTTTTCTCAAATTGCAGCTAGGTGTTTTTGTTAGCCAAGCGACGAACTGAAATACCAATGAGAGGCCGACGAAGGCATGAAAATACTCTTCCCATGATCGTCACCTCCCGGCCAAAGTATCACAAGCGCCACCATGGCCGGATTTACCTACTTGCCGCCCATGGGCCGCCTGTATTTTGCCGCCCTCTTCTCGTTCATTTTGAAACATCAATAAAAACCATAAAGTGAACGTGCCGGAGGGAGAGGGTTGCAGAAGACGCGTTCACTCGTCTTGGACACATTTTTTGCGAAAGCCCCGTCAACACTACTAGAAAAGTGCACGGAACTTGGCGCGAAAGTTAAGTTCCGCAAACCTATGTCTGTGTGGATAAGGCCTTCCAATTATTAGTATCGAGCGAAAAAATTATGAAAGAACGAACATAAATGTGGTTTAATAATATTTTTAACTTCCGCCGCCGTGCCGCGCTGACCACACTGTATTTGGCGCAAAGCGTGAAGTATTCATGTGGTCTTGCAGGCACTGTGCGTTTCACGCCGCGCCGACCGCTGTTGACCGTACTGTGTTTGACGCAATGCGTGAAGTATTCATTCAGTCTTGTAGGCGCTAATATGCGTTACATGCCGACCGCCGCGTCGAGGACTTCTCCTTTTCATCTCAAGTCCTCGTCATCATTTTTCTTTGCGCCGCCGCGCCGCTCCAGGCCAAATTACGTGTTTGGTTTCTCTCTTAACTCAACTATAATTAAAGGTGTGCAGTCTTTTGTATCACCGAAATACGACAAAATTAGAAATTAATGAGCACTCAGGAAATAAGAGATTTTGTCACCTTTTCTTGTTAGTAATTTTTTTCTGAATCCAATTTTTTTGTACCTGCATTTAAAAAAATTGCAAAATTTGCCGCCCCCTAATTTTGCCGCCATGGGCCGCGGCCTATGTGGCCACCCCCTTAATCCGGTCCTGAGCGCCACGCGAAGTTTCAAAATTTCCGCCGCCATTTTGTTTTGTTACAGAGAAATTTCTCAACGAAGCTGTCCAAAAATTTCACTGAATTTTCTTTGCGCTACAGATGCTATTCCGTAAAATTTTCAAACAGATTCTACCAACAATTTCTCCGTACTAAAATAAAATGGCGTCGGAAATTTTGAAACGTCGCATGGCACTTGTGATACTTTGGCAGAACGGTGACAAGATCATGATTACCTCTTGCAGGAGACAGTTTCCAAAATCATATTGTTAAATTTTACAGGGTACTTGTTAAAATGGACCACTAGACAAGGCACGAATTTAAGCATTCTGGTACATGGTTCTTCACCAAAATTTCACGTAAAACACGATGTTCCCAACGAAACTCACCGAAATCAACTCCTTCCGAAGATATTTAATGATTCTTGGTGCTTGAATTGAAACCACCCGCTCATGAAAACTCAATGCTCTACGTGATTCACATCGCGCGCTAAACGTTATCATGAACGTCTCTGCGATAAAAAAATCTGACAACCTCAATCTTGACGCTTTGGCTCAGCTACAGCAAATTACCTATAGTTTGAAAAATACATGGTGTGAAATGAACATTGCTCGATTGAGAAGCTTGCTGAAACCGTTGTAGTGCGCAATTTGACTCACGTAGAGCTTTGAGTTTCTTGTGAGCGGGCAGTTCAAATTCCTCGTAACCTATGTGAAATAAAAAGGTTAATATCTTCTTTAGGAGTTGGTTTCAGTAATTTCCGTTGCGCGAATCCTATTTTACGTGAAATTCTGGTTAAGAAACATGTATCAGAATGCTTAAATTCGTACCTTGTCTAGTGGTCCATTGTCCTTTTTATAGCGTAATGTTAAACATTTCCTTGAACCTTTTTCATTCACAACGTGAACCAAAGAGGATTCGCATGGCGCTCGTGATACTTCGGCTGGAGGGTGACGATGTAGATACTCGAACATAGACCTGCCTCCCGACTCAAACCTCCAAATCCGATCTTTCCTTATTTCAAAAGCTTCCGAAAAGACACTTATTCCTCACGCACGAACGCGTGCGATTGATAGTTCTCCGGCAGGTGGCACCCACCGCTGCCGTCCTGAGGAAGAGCGCCGTATGAGCATTCGAGAGTTGCCAAATTTCCCTTGATAAAAAATGTTTTTTGACGACATTCATCCATATTTCTCCTCGCAATGGAGATGTTACTTAGATACACAGATGTACACAGATACTTAGTTTAAGTATCATACTGGATGTTATATTTGTTACAGATAAGGTTAGAGAAATGATAACGATTTGTTCATTGTAATATTAGTGTTCATTGTATGTATATCTAGTGTTTGAGAAACAATAAAAAAAAAAAAAAAAAAATGGAGATGTTGCATGTGTAAGGAATTTGCGACTTGACTGTTGATTCCTATGTAAAAGTTCGCGAGAAACACGATGGTGCCACTGGTTTTCTCTGAAATCAACTTCCAAGCTCGAAAAAAGCTCTCAAGTTGAGGGGGAAATAGAAGGGATATCCAACGCTATCCTGAGAGTCCACCTCCACATCAAGACAAACTCTCCATGCAAAGATAGGGAGCAAATACATTGACAGGGCTGCCACTTTATTTGGGGACTCTAAAACTGAAAACACGGCATCACTGCTAATGTATTCGCTCCCTATCTTTGCATGGAGAGCTTGTCTTGATGTAGAGGTGGACTCTCAGGATAGCGTGGGGTATCCCCTCCATTTTGGTCTCAACTTGGGTTTTTTTTTTTTTTAGCTTGGGAGTTGATTTCAGAGAAAACCAGTGGCACCTTCGTGTTTCTCCCGAACTTTTACACAGGAATCACCAGTCGAATCGCAAATTCCTCACTCATGCAACATCTCCATTTTCAGATATTTCAGATCAAATTGCCCACCGAAGTGTCTGAAAATTTTGGAAAATAATTTTCAAAATTTTCCTAGCACATTCGGTTTTCATCGAAGGAAACTTGGCAACGTCTGAAGGCTTATATGGCGTTCTTCCTTATCACGGCAGCGTGGCCCACCGTGTGTCGTGAGAGTGTGACGAGCGACGGGCGGCGAGCGTTGGAAGTGACTTGATGTCGCCCTCTCGTCCTCTTCGTACGAGGTGTGAGCCTTGATCGTGTTTCCATGTTGATACACTTGTTACGGGGGGACCGCGTTTGATCTGCCAGCCCCCCCCCTCCCCCCCTGCTGGGCCCCCGCGCGTATTTGCTTTGCATTTGAATCCCATTCAAAAACCCATTCTCTTCTCCGTTTCAGACACTCGTCCCGGCGCCCCTTATTACCGCGGGGTGAACTTATCTCCACGATTCATACGCGAGAGCTTGCCGACAGGGTTGCCAAATATTCCTTTTATGGAGAAAGTTTAAACATATGGATCAAATCCAACAGCGGGCCGATTTTTGAAATTTATAGACAATGCCATAGACAAAGAAGACATAGGGAGTATGGAGCGATCCCATTGGTTGAAACTAGTGGTCTTTACAGACTAAGAAGAAAAATGATAGACTAACTGTCGGGTCTCTTGTCGGTTGCCGTTAGTTAGTCTATCACCTACCTCCTTTGTCTATTTTAACCACCCGCTTCCACCGATAGCATCCCTCCATATCCTTTTTGTCTTCTTTGTCTATTGCTTTGTCTATCAGTTTCAATAATCGGTCCGCAGAAGCGAACCAAGTTTTTTTTTTAAGGTTGTACTTCAGGATTATGCTGCCGTGCTAAAGAAGAGCGCCGTATGAACATTCGAGAATTGCCGAACTGCCTTCGATAAAATGTTCATTTTAGAGGAAAGTTAAGAATATTTTCCCTTGAAACTTTCAGGACTTTTCGGTGGAATAGCGAGCAAAATCATCAGAAAATTTTGAGGAAAAATACACTTACGTTTACCAGGAAATGCGTATTTTATAAAAGGAAATTTGGCAACGCTTGAAGGTTCATACGGCGTTCTTCCTTATACGGCGTATAGAGAACGTTACGCTGGCTGATCGATCAATATGACCACATTTTAGCGGCTCTGGTGCTTGCACTAGAGCTGCTATTCCGGACGGTCCCAGCTGGGGAGTATCAACGGACCATGTCCCATTGGAGAGACCGGGTATTGGTTGATGGGAATCGGCGCCATTTTCTGCTGTTTAGGGGGGACTGATTTTATTTTAATTGATATCTTTTTCCTGTGAGCGAATGCTATGTTGTGTAGTGTATTTTTGGAATCATGGTGATACTGTCAATAATTCAAAACGGGTCTGTGCTTTAATCTCGCACTGGAAAAAATGTACTTTACGTTTAAAATTTGAAAATTCAAATCTATAAGTTTTCGCGCTTTTTTCGAAGAATGCCGTGGTTGGAGCTTCCTAGTCATACTACTCGACATCAGCTGATAGCAAACAAAGGTTACCAAGGAGACCGTAAACGCGTAACAACTACCTACCGTCGCCAGAGCCGCTTTCCGACGCGAATGCGTTGGAGCTTCCTGCTTGTTTCAATTACATGGGAACTAAAATCTCTGGCTCATTTTAAAAACAACATATGTGCCAATAGTTTCCCTATACAGATAGGTGTTTTTATCTATGAGCCAGAAATTGTAGCTCCTTACGTAAACCGGGTCTCCATCGGACCCAAGCTCCAAATTCCTTCGATACAGGTGACACTCTCGTTTTTTAAGAAAATGGACGTATACAACTTGACGCGAGACTCTTGTTAGAAGAGGTCATGACTGATACAATTTGTCATTTCCCTGGCAAAGAAACATAACTTAATTCCAGTATTGCAAAACGGACTCAATAGATTCATTTTTTTGCAGAAAAATGACTACGCAATTTGTGTAACAAAAATTATGATTTTTGAATGCAGTCAGAAGAAAAATCGGTAAAATTTTCAGCTGGGAACATGCTTACAGAAAAAATAAAATTAACAAGTGGAAATATCGCAGCGTTGAAATGAAGTGTTACGTACTTCTGTCGGGGAAACGAAGAGTATAAGGACAAAAGTGAGGGCACTCATGCAAAAATTGAGGCTTAGGGTATGGACACCTCGCCCCTCCAGTTTCCATGAGGCCCTCAGGGCCCAAAAATGGCGGCGCTTTGTCTTGGCTTCTGAGGATGAAAGAGGGGCCATTGCAAACTTTTGACGGTTATCACCAACCGGACTTGCTGCCAACCTTACTACATCCAAGATGACTTTTCTCGAAAAAGACACGCGATTAGCCATAAAACTGTGTAAATACGTCGGAATAAGACATTTGAGTAAAATTCTCGTTGCGATGTATTAAAAAAAACTACATTTTAAGTAATTTTTTAATTATATTTATTTACAGCGTCCACCACTTTTGGGTCCTAGAAGGCAGGAAAATGAAGGAGCCAATCAAAACTCTTAAGCACATGGCACTGTAGTGAAGCGTAAATGATCAACTATCGATATTTCTCCATTTGAAGCTGTGCTAAAGAGTCAGTTAGTAAGGTAGAGAACAACTATAAATCATTAAATATGGCTCATAATCGACCTGCGATCACATAATTTCAGAGTATTTCCAGCAAGGGAAGCGAAAACTCCTTCAATTTTTTGCATATGCAACGCGGACATCCACAGAGTACGAATAGTTGTATCAAGGCGCTTGAACACCGTTTGCGCCTCGTCGCGTTTAATCGTGGGTTACACTGCCCTCTACACCAAACTCGCCGTAGCTCAAACCAACATTTTGCATTTTTCTTTTTTTTTGTATTTACAAAGAAACTTGATCGCCTCTGCTTCATTTTGACAGTCTAAGTTCTTAGGGGTCGTTCATAAATTACGCAGTGGCGAAGCGTAAATGAGCGATTATCGATATTTTTTCTACTTTAAGCTGTGTTAAAGAATTGATTATTAAGGTGTTCGTTGCGAACACCCTCTTTATCGATCCTTTTCCATAGGTTTATATGGCAGATCAATTGGACTGCATTTTGCAATTTGGAACTATAAATTCTGGCTCTCCTGGAAATACACTTATGTGCACATGGAAACTAATATTACATACGTTGTTTTTAAACCGGGCTAGAATTCATAGTTCCAAATTGCAAAATGTAGTCCAATTGATATATCGTGAAGCACGCCATGCCACTGACATGGCGATACTCTCTCTATCAAGGTACTCTACAGGCAATACAAGCACATTCTAAAGCAAAGCATGTACGATTGTACGCTGCGCTGCAACCAAAACTGCCGCGCGAAGGAAAAACGCCGTCTAAACATTCGAGAGCTGTCAAATGTCCTTTGATAAAACATGTATTTTTGACAACATTCATGCATACTTTTCCTTGGAATTTTCAGATATTTTAGATCAAGTCGCCCGCAAAATCGTCTGAAAATTTTGGAAAAGAAGATTCACAATGTCCCCAGTAAATTCAGTTTTTATCAGAGGAAACTCAGCAACGTCTGAAGGCTCATACGGCGTTCTTCCTTAGCGCGGCAGAAAAAAGCTCTGTTTGAAACAGTCCAGTGGCGTGGCGTGCTTTGCGATTTATCGATTGTTATGCCATTTAAACCTATGGAAAAGGATCGATAAACAGGGTGTTCGCAGCGAACACCTTAATAATCGATTCTTTACCATAGGTTTAAATGGCATAACAATCGATATACCGCAATTCACGCCACGCTACTGATACAGTCAGTCGAGGAAAAGGCGGCGAATTTCTTGCAGGAGCTCCGTCGGCTTTTGCGACCTTTTTACGACTTGGCGGAGCAAATGCGGTCTGAGCCCGGGGCCCTCCCGAGTCTCGACATAAACTTTTTATGACCCGAGTCGCACGAGCCTGGGAATGGGCTTTTTCCTCCCTATTTTATAATTTAAAATACTCAACTTGTCCGGACTGCCAGGCAAACGGTCATTATTTTGATGATAGATAAGAGGAGCCCTGATAGGAGTCGCGGAGTTAGCTCACCATTTTGAACTTTTCGCGAAATAGCGCGTACTGCCGTCTGCGTGCTATGTTTTCTCACTCGGCGTGACAGTTATTGGGCCGTCCCGGCGCGAGACGAGGGGCGGATTCAATAAAATAGATATCGAGATAGGGCCCAATTGTCCGATGGAGATTTGGCTTTATTTTCACTTTGTCTTCGCTGCGGACTCGTGGCTATATCGGACGTCTCCCCATAGAAAACTACATAGTGAGAAAAAGTGACCAGCATTTTGTGTTAAAATAGGAGGTAAGACACGGATAAAAAAATAGATATCGAGATAGGCCCAATTGTCCGATGGAGATTTGGCTTTATTTTCACTTTGTCTTCGTTGCAGACTCGTGGCTAAATCGGACGTTTTCCCATAGAAAACTACATAGTGAGGAAAGTAACCAATAGTTTGTGTTGTAAAATAGGAGGTAAGACACGAAGAAAAACAAGCTATTGGTTAATTTTTTGTGTGTTTTTTGCGGAAACTATTCCGCTGTGTCAAATCGACCAAACCTTTGGGTTAAAATGACAACCCTTTTGTGTTGAAATTGTCCGATGGAGATTTGGCTTTATTTTCACTTTGTCTTCGCTGCGGACTCGTGGCTAAATCGGACGTTTCCCCATAGAAAACTACATAGTGAGAAAAAGTAACCAGCATTTTGTGTTAAAATAGGAGGTAAGACACGGAGTAACATAAAATTTTGTTTAATTTTTTTTGTGTGTTACTTTTTCCTGTGTTAAATCGACCAAACCTTTGAGTTAAAATGACAACACTCTTGTGTTGAAATTGTCCGATGGAGATTTGGCTTTATTTTCACTTTGTCTTCGTTGCGGACTCGTGGCTAAATCGGACGTTTCCCCATAGAAAACTACATAGTGAGGAAAAATAACCAATAGTTTGTGTTATAAAATAGGAGGTAAGACACGAGGTAAAACAAGCTATTGGTTAATTGTGTGTGTGTTAGTGTTCCCTGTTTCAAATCGACCGAATCTTTTGGCCCGGTTACACGATCAAATTCCCGTCAAATTCCGATCAAATGGTGACTGGTGCGCACCATCTACCATCAAATTTCTGCGGCCTGTAAAAATTTGATGGTAGATGATGGAACTGTGGGGCTCATCCTTCATCTGACTTCCACACAACCGTGCTTATTCCATGCTTATTTCAATCAAAACGCTGTTTTAATTAATTTTGCTCATCAATCTAGATAATTCTCGACCGCCATCTTGGTCATCATTTTGATCGGAATTTGACGGGAATTTGATCGTGTAACCAGGCCATTTGAGTTGAAGCCTGAAGGGACCAAGTTTATTCATTTTTCTAAGTGTAAGTTCTATTACCAATGTTCCATGGTTCCTAGGTCTGAACGTTGGTAAAAATAACTTGGCGTTAAACTTACGTTAATCGAGACTTCAAAATTTGACCTATAAGGTGCATAAAATGCCCCATTTGGAGATCCTAAATAGGATTGCTGAAAACGTGAGGCAAATCTTCGGTTGTGGAGCAATTTTCAAAAGTGATAAGTTTTTTTGTCGACAAATCGCACACCGAAAAAAAGAGAAGTTGTTTTAACATTCTGGATGTGAAAAAGTGTGCAAGAACATATAAAATGCTGAATTACCCGCTACAGCAGTCACTTCAGCAATGCCAAGATGTAAAACTAACTGCTTCGGCGGGTATTTCAGCAGTTTATAAGTTCTCGCACACTTCGTTTACACCCAGAATGTTCAATCAACCTCACTTTTTTCTCGGTGCAAATTTTGAAAACGGAAGTTAGAAATCTTGCTATAAAATCGCACGTTTGCCTATGAGGCCGTTCGAAATAAAGAGCCAAAAACGCTGGATTATGGCGCATGGTTGGAGCTTTGAAACGTTCTGCACTCCTAGAGTTGACCCGTCTTATCAAAGGTTTAAACTTCATCCTCCTCAGAAGTGGTGTCGAGCTTGGCACTTCTTGCCCTTCGAGAACGGCTTTTGCGTAATGAAAAGGTTGGTCGTAAAACATTCCATCAACTTTATAGTTGGGCGTTCCATCTAAATGAAAAAGCATGATAACGCACCTAATATTTTGATGCAGATGAATGGCGATGAGAGGTCATGAGACCATTCACCTCTAGATGAGCTAGTGTTGGGTAAGTTGCGCAGTCACAAAATTTTCCTTTGACGGCTTAAGCTTCTTGAATATTAACACCATAAAAAAAAAAAAAAAAAAAAAAAAAAAAAAAAAAAAAAAAAAAAAAAAAAAAAAANAAAAAAAAAAAAAAAAAAAACAAGCAGAAAGTTTTGTTAGAGTGTCATGTCCCTCGTGGCACATTCATGGAGACATCGCTTATTGAAGAGCGAATCAAAAATCATCCTGTACGTTATAGGGCAAATACCATGATTTCTTCCACTTCGGTTTCATCTATCAGTGATACACACATTTGTACTGGATGCTCGACACAAAACACATATACATATGATAGTAAAATGAAAGTAACCACGGGATGCCCTACCACGGTGGATGATGCTACAAGCTTCGTTTTTCGGTGGGTAAAACCTCCGTTAATATTGGACGTAAAAATTCGCCATTTTGACAGATCGTCGCCTTCCGGTCAAAATATCACAAGCGCTATGCGACGTTTTAAGATTTCCGCCGCTTTTTTTTACAGAGAAATATTTCAACGGAGCTGTCCGAAAATTTCACTGAATTTTTTTTGTGCTGCTGATTAAATTCAGTGAAGTCTTCAAACAGATTCAACCAACAATTTAATTGTAAAAAATAAAATGGCGGTGGAAATTTGAAACGTCGTATGGCGCTTGTAATACTTTGGCCGGAAGGTGACAAAATGTTTTTGAATTTTGATGATTCATAAACTTTAAAACATCAAAACAGAGTTCTGTGACTATCACAACGGACCCATTGCAGTTGTATATGATCACCTCTTTTTTTTTTTTTTTTTTTTGAGAGAGGGGGAGAGAGAGAGTGAGAGAGGGAGAGAGAAAAGGGCACGAAAATTTACAGGTGCAGATTCTTCCAGGTTCTCATGAACGTATGCAAAGTTTAAGAGTTAATTTAAAAGAGGGGTTCCTCGGAAACCAGTAGCTGTAAACATTTGTTCAGACTTCTGCGAATGGCAATTAAAGATAAGTTTTTAAAAGTAAGTCGAGCTTTAATTTTTTATCACAGAGGCATCCGTACCTGATTTTAAAGTCGAAAATCAGCGACTCCATCTTCTGAAGTAGGTAAAAGTAATTAACGCAATTCTCGAAAGTAGAATGCATTTACCTCGACTTTATGCGAGAGAGCCTCTTGTCTCGTACCACGGATCCCTATGAGTTTGGACTACATTCCGCTGAACTCTGAAGAACCATATTGCTAATTCCCTTTAAACAAAGTTAACTTTTACTTTCCCTATTCCGTTGGAGCAAAGGTACTTTGTTCTTACTTATTACTACCCGGATGGAACTAAATTTTTGATACCGCTATTCTTTGGAGAAAAACAGCGTATGGACCCAAAATTGTGTTGGAAAGGATCTTTCATGGAAGCAACAAAATTGAATTTTCTTCATTACACCAAATGATCTTGGGAGAGATAGTGCCGGACTGGCCCAAGAGGCTAGAGGTAAGGAGCGATTGTTCCGTCAACTTTGACTTTCAAGCTCTGCAGGGGCCCCCTTTGTCACTTTAAAATAGATCTCTAAGGGTCGCTTAGGGTCTTTTTGGAACCTAGTTCCCCCTGTTTCCTAGTGCCCGCTTCCGAAAAAATTTTCGGTGGAGTGTTTTTGTCGAGTTTTAGAACGAAAATTTGATTCTGTAGAATCTGACTAAAAACTCTCGCTGTGATGTCTCAAAAATAGGTTTCGAACGGAGAAGTTCATTTCCATACCATGAGAGGGCGTGAGTTTGCATCATAATCCGATAATTTCATCACTGATCATGTCAGATCATAATTAAGCTGCATTTTGCAATGAGAAAGTACTGTTTCCGGCATCTATGAAATGATCTATTTGCATAGGGAAACTGATGGCACATATGTATAATTTTCCGAAAATAAGTCAGAAATAGTACATCCTTACTGCAAAATCCAGTTCAACTTCCAACAAATTTTTCTTAAAAATACACTTTTTGATTAGAAAACCTGAAATTACCATGCATTTGGTTTGGTTTGACATTTTATGGAGCTTTTCCCCAAAATGGTTGTAAAGACATTCCTCAATAGTCTATAATCTAATAAGAATAAACGATAAGGTCAGCTGCGCTATAGGCTTATCATCTTCTTTTGATGATTTGAGCATGTAGATCAGCAAAAAATAATAAAATACGTCGAAAAATCGCCAGATTTCTATACGCTATTCCCATTTGCACACCCACACAAGCGCACAGCACAAACACAGCGCAAGATGCTCCCCCGTGCTTTTGGATACGAGCTAGAGCTCCGGTCTTGATGTATTTGTGACGGTCACGAACAATAAAAACATACACCGCTTATTTCGAGAAATTGTTGAATGCATTGTATCGACAAACAACCTTCGAAAAGAAGAACTTTTTTTAGTCGAAAACTTTGAGAAGAGAAATAACTACTTGCGAACCTTATGCTTCATCCGATTACGTCGGATAATTGAATCAAAGGAAGAGCCATCGTGGCGGTGATAAAAATTCAAGCAATCTCTTGATTAAATGCAGTTCCCCTTCTCATTCCCTTATTTTCTCGTCCGCCTGCTCACGGAGAGATTTTCACAACTCCTCAGTTTCACTCGGGGTTTTCCATTTTAAAAATTAATTTTATTATTCCGTCATCTTCGATAGTACCCACCTCCTGAGCTTATAAAAGATGAAATAAAATTTATGCGAAATGCGCGGACGATCATGCGCAATGCCGTTTGCATGGAAATAAAAATTTTACTCATAGAGTAAGAATTCATGAATCATGTACGAACATACAACTGAGCAACGAGATCAGGCATTTTGGTCTTAGGGCGGACGGATTTAACCCAAAACAGCCATACGTTTCACGTCGTCTAGCTTCCTTTCGTGTTTCTTTCTCAGAAGAAAACTAAGAAAATTATTTTTTGGAATCCCTCCGGAGTACATTCAAAAAATACCAGGAAACAGGAGTAGATTTCACACGGAGATTTTGAGATCTGGAGAGCATTCCATTCGGAGATTTCAAGACCCTATACCTGTGTGCATTTTACTACACAGTTTAATTTGTCCCCAGAGAGCCCAAAGATATGTTTAATGGGTGAATTCTGTACCGTAGGAGCGAAGTTAAAACCCTGCGCTATTACTTGTTTTCGCGCTCACAGAGCGGAGTTCACCGCGCTTCGCAAAAAGAGTTGAGTCGCTCCGCACTCATATCCCTCCGATTACAAGGGGGCACACGGAGTGAAATACACTCCGCACAGGGTGTCTACGCAAACTAACTGGCATAAAATTGGTACTTATGCAGTGATGTATAGTACTTTCCCAAAAAATTTTGCACTCCTCATCAAGAAAATTTTTAACTTTTTCAGTACCCTCTGGTGAAAAAATTCTAAAAAATTTAAAAAATCGAATTTCAGGCGTAAATCGCGACTAAAATGACGTAGCCACAGGGAATTTGAAGCTCATTGTTGGTCTGGAGAACAACTGACTGTACACTAGCAATTGCGACAGATCGGGCAAATACTGCACTGAGAATTAATGCACAAGGAATAATTGCATTCTTTCCTGTCTGTTTTAAAAAGCACGCGTGGCACACTGAAAGAAAATATGGTAGATTTTATCACTCTCTAGTTCAGTGGCACAGAATGGTAATAAACACCAGACACTATAGTAGCATTTACCATATAATGATAAGTGTCACCAGAACCAGAGTTCTGGTGAAAACTACCATAATTCTGGTTATTTTCACTGAATAGTATCCTTGCGTAAAAAATCAAGTAGACTCATAGAAGACGTTACCACACTTTTTTATCAGTGCATTATTTGAAAAAAATATGGAATTTTTTTTGCGGAATTTCCACGTTTTTTCAATACTTCCTGTCCGACTTCATAAAACCATTTCTTTTTCCGGAATAGTAAAAACCCTCCTCCGGATTTCACTCCGGGATTTCGAGGAGTCTCAGAGTCAACGCTGACGCGAATCACCGTGCTTCACTCGTTTTTCTTTCGTGTTTTTTCCTCGAACGGCGCACAGTGGATGAATCCATTAGAAGAAGTCGGACATGAAATCAAAAATTTCAAATCTCGTTGTTTATTTCAGCTCAAATCCAATTCCAAGAGGTGATTCTGAACGAAATTTCCACGACAAACCCAATACAACCACTCTCAACAATTTTTATTCATATTTTTGCAAATATAAGCTTTCAAAGTTCCAAGATTTGTCCGCTTCCCCTATTACTTCCAGTGGCGTGGCGTGCTTTGCGATATATCGATTGATCGGCCGTTTAAACCTATGGAAAAGTATCGATGAACAGGGCGCTCGCAGCGAACACCTTAATAATCGATTATTTACCACAGCTTCAAATGGGGAAATATAGATAGATCGCAAAGCACGCCACGCCACCTTAATAATCGATTATTTACCACAGCTTCAAATGGGATAATCGATTATTTACCACAGCTTCAAATGGGGAAATATAGATAGATCGCAAAGCACGCCACGCCACCTTAATAATCGATTATTTACCACAGCTTCAAATGGGAAAATATCGATATAGATCGCAAAGCACGCCACGCCACCTTAAATAATCGATTATTTACCACAGCTTCAAATGGGAAAATCTCGATACATCGCAAAGCACGCCACGCCACTGATTGATTCGATCCACTGTGCGGCGATGGCGGTGGCTAATGCGTCGACATAACGTCGCGACTCAGACGTAACGACGTATCTCGATTTCCTCGTGAGCCCTGTTTCGTATATGAGTCCATGCTTTCTACGGCTCATCCTAAAATCCCTTGCGTCAGAGGAGCGACGATAAAGCCGCGGATTATCGATCTTACCTTCACTCGACGACGACCGCGTATCAAAAGCCGCCAATTTCGTACGCGCTCTGCACCTTCTTCTTACTCCAGTTTACTGACGGGCGGCTACTTACCCCCACCCCACCCTTTCCTCATACTTCCGGTTTTTTTTCTATTCAGGGACTCCCGTTTTTTCCATGTTTTCTTTTCGATGACCCTGAGAAGACGACGCGCTGGGAATCGTGTCATTGCTGCGCACAATGCACCGTACTGCCGTGCTCAGTGAAAACGTCGTATACGCATTAGAATTTTGCCAAATGTCCGCTCGGAAAATAATTAGTTTTGAGGATAGTTAGAGATGTTATTTATTTAAATTTTCAGATTTTTCAGATCAAATTACGAGCGAAATCCTCTGAGAAATTGGGGAGAAAATATTTACAAATTTGCCTAAAAATTCGCGATTTGTCGAAGTAAATTTGGCAACGCCTGAAGACTCATACGGCGTTTTTCCTTGCCACGGCAATGTACCGAGGCAGAACCGTGCGCAGTAAATAGAGCCATGCAGAGAGCCCGAACATGACATTTTTTACTTAAACTGGAAAAATGAGGTTTATTTCGTCATATTTCATATTTTAATGAACGCATCTTTCGAAAAACTTTAGGAGGGAGCCAAATAGACCACTTTTAAACTTCTACGTTTTTTAGTAATGATGTAGGTATAAAATTTTGAAGTTTCCACGTCATGTCTGTTCTCTTCTATTGACCTGCTCCATTTTACGTTGTCACAGAAACCTTAAGATGTTGCCATCATTTTCCTGATAAAATGTACATTCCCGGAGGATTGAGCGGATTTTCTCCCCCAATATCAATAGAGAAGGAAAATTTCCGAAGTTTCCAATAAACGACGTTAAGTGGTTTTCCATATAAGTAAAACATAAAGTATGACAGGAAGTATGTAATGCCGCAAACCGATGTACGCATTTCCACAGTTTCACCATCAATATGCAATTTAAAACATTTGGAATAATAATCAAGACAACATGATCCTGAAATTCTAACCATGTGTTTATGTTCCTCTACTTATCAATTGGACATAACTTATTTCCGACTATTGCCCCAATCTTTTGTTTGGTGTAGTAGCTTGTATCGTCCTCAGCTCCGCTAGTTGTTTGCTATCATCGAAACAAAGACTCACCTGAAACAAAACAAAGAGAAAAAACTATGAAACCAAAGTATAATATGCTAGGCGTTCAAGAAAGGGAAACATACCTGTACTGTTATAGCATGAAAATGAACAATTTTGTTATGCAATAAACATAAATTCGGTCAATTTTTAATCAGCCGAACGATTTCTAGGAGTCTTTTGGGTGATTAGTAGCAATTTGACAAACGGAGGCTTCTTTCAATAAAATTTTCCGGTCAGAAGCTTCTGAGCCCGTTTTCTCAAAACTTCATTTTTGCACCTACTGCTCCCTTCGCTATCACTGCAGTAGACGCACCGTAATTTTTTTCAACATTTATCAAGTGCAAATCTAGGAATGGAAAGCGAGAGAGGTCTGCACTCAAATGAAAAAAAAGTCCCATGCGAATGCACAAGGCGCAAAGGATAGACATGATGACGACATCATTGCTTTTCTAACGTAAGGACGGAACTACTTTTTGAGATGAACCCTATTTTCCAAATAGCATCATGCTCTCCAGGGCTTAGGTGGAGATAAGATCCGCATTTACACCGTAGAAGTGACAAATATGAGGTATCACGATTGCAGGAACCGAAGAGAGGAAAAAAAACACACTTCATGCTTGACATAAAATGATGCGCGATGGTGGTGGTCCTAGCGTCAGCGTTGGATGCGTCTTGCTGAGAGTGTGACGGTGTGCCTAACTGTCACGGCGCATAGCAGCGTGAACTTTTCACGAAACCAACTACCGAGGTTGTCGAATTGAACAAGTGTTTTAGCATATAAGAAGTGCTTACCAACGCTTGGATGCAGGATTTAACAAGGTTGTTCAGCACTGGAAAAAAAACACATTGGATCTAGAGTCCAGACTCTTGAAAACATTGACAGGAAAAAGTACTCTTGATTCAATCAGATTTTTGCTTAACTCAAAAGGAAATCCGCTCAAATTAAGAGGCTTGGTTCTTGATGTAAGCAAAAATCCGATTGAATCAAGAGTATTTTTTCTGGTCGATGTTTTTAAGGGTATGGACTCTAGATCCAATGTGTTTTTTTTTTCTAGTGCGTGGTTCCTCAGCAACATTTTGGAAGCCAATCCGATGGTCCGTCGATCAATTGAACTGAATTTTGCAATAAAGGAGCCACTATCTCTGACTTCTTTGAGAAACGACGTACGTACCAATGATTTCCCTAAGCAGGTATGTGCGTTTATAGAAGAGCCACGGATAGGTTCCTTATTGCAAAATGTAATCCAATTGATAATTTCTTAATTTAAGGACGTTTCTGAAGAATATCCAAGCATTGATGTGGCTCGCCTGATGTACGTACAAAAAAATGGACTGCATTTCGCAGTAAGGAACTACAATTTTTGCACAGATAAAAACACCTATCTGCGTGGGGATTCAAATGGCACATATGTTGTTTCTAAAATGAGCAAGAAATTGTGGTTCCTTATTGCAAAATGTAGTCCAATGAGCTGTTTTGTCACACATCAGAAACCTGACTTTCCCTGGTTTACTAGACCGCCGGCAACCGTGAACTTCATCTTGGAGTTTCCAAAATACATTCTTTGGGAAGAGAGAGCTAAACAGTGGCGCGGCGTGCTTTGCGATAAATCGATTGTTATGCCATTTAAACCTATGGAAAAGGATCGATAAACAGGGTGTTCGCAGCGAACACCTTAATAATCGATTCTTTACCATACGTTTAAATGGCAAAACAGTCGATACATCGCGATTCACGCCACGCCACTGTAGCTAAAATGTGCTTCTGGGCATACCAAATCCGTTCTCTGCCAAAAAATTGAAGCGAGGCCAGAGCTGCAACATTTTTTCGGTTCACAGCTCGATGTCTGTTTGCTTTCTGTGTAGATTCACTGGATATTTGCGGATGAATATATTCGAGGACCAACTTTCGAAATCGCACATGACAATAATTCGTTCGTGAAACGCTTCGCGGACGGAAATTTGAACAGACATACTCGAAAAATTAAATGTTTAATCGGGAGAGGGACGATTTAGAGCAGACGGCAAGGTCCATGCTGCTCGAAGCCCGGGGGAGGGGGTGTTGAGGTGGGATGGGATGATGAAGGGAGGGTGGAAAACGTGAAAAGCGGGCGTGACGTAGCAAAGCCCCGGAAAAATGATACAAGGTAACGCAAGGTCGTGATTGTCGATTCAGCAGGTAGGTACAAACCACGTATTTACACGAGTGTCACATCAACGCTGTTGCCCGAGTTCCTTGGAAATCACAATATTCCGTTCCCATGTGGAGGATATTTGGATTGCATTTTGCAAAAAGGAACCAAGAGCATTCCAATGTTGCACAATGTTTCTAATGAGCAAAAATGTCCTAAAATAGTGCAACTTCTTTTACCTTCCAAACGTAAACTGAGCAACTAATTAAGTTGTATCTTTACTTCCAAGAAACTATAAATTCCAGAAGAAAATTACCTGGGTGATTGTAATTTTTTGCATAATTTTAGTAATTTCATTGCGAAGAATATAAGTTGCACAATCTTAGCAACATTGGAATACTCTTGGTTCCTTTTTGCAAAATGCAATCCATTTTAAGTTGATCGCAGGGATGCAGAGAGTTCTTTGCCTTCCCATTTTAGTACTTTTTGTTCCTCAGAAATTTCCAAAATATGACTTTATAATGGCTCTGTACGTTAACGATGCCGCAATTTTCCGGGAGAGATATGATTTTTACCACAATCTTACGAGAAAGACATGATTTTCACCGCGATTTTGCGGACTCGCCGTTTTCCCAGCCTCCCCATTTGCACTCGCGACCGACCGTGATCCGCCCGGTCGCGTGGTCGAAAACTTTTCGAACCCCTGGTTAATCGACCCGTCACACAGTGGATCGCGTCAATTAGACAAGTCGAACATGAAATGTTTGACTAAAACTATAAATATAGATGTTCATTTCATCCAATTATAAATATTAATGGGTGTTTTTAGAACGATATTTCACGAGAAAACCAATGAAACCACTCTCAGAACCTTAAACATTTGTATAAACCGAGTTATAAGCGTTTAACCCTTTATTGCAAAGCGTTGCATGAAAGCAACAAATGGTTTTCAGCTTTATTTCTATGCTGGAGTATTAAATTGAATCAAAGCAAGAAACAATTTTTGGGGAGAATTTTAAGTCTAATCTCCTAACTTTAAAGAAAACTACACAAATCAATTCCAACTGACTCCATTGTTGGAAAAATACTGTACAATGTAGATTTTCTCTTCAAAATTAACGAATAGCTCATGCAACAAAGGGTTAAAGTTTCCAAGCTGTGTCTGACCTCTCCTTTTTGACTCGATCTTCCATGCGTCGATCGAGTCGAAAAGGACTGCAACTTTGGGGCGATTTCAGCAATTTAGGGTAAAATAAGTTTAATTTCAGAGAGTGAATGGACCAGTAGACGAGGAACGAATTTCAGCATTCTGATACATGTCTCTCCAGGGCCGGATTTACCTGCTTGCCGCCCATGGGCCGCCTGTATTTTGCCGCCCCCTTCTCATTCGTTTTGAAACATCAATAAAAGCCATCAAGTGAACGTGCCGGCGGGGGAGGGGTGCTTAAGACGCGTTTACTCGTGTTGGACGCACATTTTTCGGGACAGCCCTGTCAACACTACTAGCAAAAGTTCACGGAACTTTGCGCGAAAGTTAAGTTTCGTAAACCTATCTCTGTGTGGACAAGACCTTCCATTCATAAGAAATGAACGAAAAAATTATGAAAGAACAAATATAAAAGTGGTTTAATGATTTTAACTTCCGCCACCCCGCCGCGCTACCGCGCTGCTGCGCAGACCGCACCGTATTTGGCGCAATGCGTGAAGTATTTCGACCGTCTATGAGTTTCACGCTGACCGCTGCTGAACACACTTTGTTTGACGCAATGCGTGAAGTATTCACGCAGTCTTGTAGGCGCTATCCATTTCACGCTGACCGCACTGTTTTTGATAACGCAATGCGTGAAGTATTCACGCATTCTTGTAGGCTCTATCCGCTTCACGCTGGCCGCAGTGACCGCACTGTGTTTGATGCAATACGTGAAGTATTCGTGCAGTCTTGTAGGCGCTAATATACGTTACATGCCGACCGCCCCGCGCCGAGGGCTTCTCCTTTTCATCTCAAGTCATCGTCGTCATTTCTCCCTAAGTCGCGCCGTTCCAGGGCAAATTGCGTGTTTGGTTTCTCTCCTAACTCGACTAATTATTGGTGCTGTCTCTTGTATCACTGAAAGTCGACAAAATTAGAAATTACTAAACTCTCGGGAAATGAGAGATTTTGTCGCTTTTTCTCGTTTGTAATTTTTTTCTGAATCCGATTTTTTTATACCTACATTTAAAAAAATTGCAAAATCGGCCGCCCCCTTTTGCCGCCATGGGCCGCGGCCCATGTGGCCACCCCTTTAATCCGGTCCTGCGTCTCTCAGCCAAAATTTGACTTAGAACACTGTTTGCGCACCACTACATACCAAGATCATGGCTTGAAATTGCAGAGAATATTCTTCACATAAAGCAGAAAAATCACAAAAGTTTTTATGAAATGACGATTCGTAGTTATTTGTGTGGAAAATAAAGTATGGCAGGAAAGTCTACAATGCTGAAAATTAACAAACGCATTTCTGAAATTTAACACCACTGATATGTTATTATTTTAAACGGTTAAGGTAAAATGGATCAGTGAACAATGCAAGAATTAGAAACACTTCAAAGTTAAGTTTCTATATCAAAACTTAAAGTAAGCTAGTCTCATAAACACGAGCTATATTGTTAGATACTTTTCTTTTAACTATTCCTTATATTTTTATATTTTTTTAAAGGGGAACAATATCATTTCGCTTTAGAATCAGGATAATTGGGTTATACTCTACCTCGGCAACGTTTATTTGCCTTGGTTTTTATTCTCTCAGAGAATTGATGTCGCTGAGTTTTGAACCTTGGAAAAGGCGGGAAATTGTTGCTTATTTGCCAACAGGAGGTAAAAAATCGAGCTCCTGTAAATACGAGGGAAAATACTTGATTTTAGCTTCAGACTGCAAGGCTGCGCAGCATCAATCTACTCCGTTTCCTGATTTCGGGTAACATAGCTCTATTTTTAGCAATCAATGTAAAAACTTCAAAAACGTCCTCTCTACCCTTTCAAGTTCGAATGGAAAGTCGACGAGCAAATCAAACATGCCACCATTGAAATGTTATGGAATGACCTTGATCCATAAGTGGCATTACTCCTGTAGGAATGTATCGATCAAACTTATTCGATACCCATTCGACAATCGACATGCAGGTGACAATGTAAATACCGCGACTCAAGGTTTTGATAACTCGACTGTTTACCATCGATTCACACGTGCGAGATCGTATAACGTCGAAGGACGGAAAAGCGTGCGTCGCGATTGACATGACGAATCGTAACTGAAAGGACAAAATGAACTATGTGCATAGAATGTGCGTGTCTCATAGGTCCTTTTGATTCAATTCATTTGCACATAATTCCTTTTAGCACAGATACCTCCAATTTTCACCAGCCGTCTCCCGTTTTTTCCCAGCGCGCACCGTTGACGCAAGTGTGTTTGCCTGACCCCGAAATGCAGAGAGCTCCCGACAAACGCTAAGCTCACCGCGTGATTTCCAATTGCATTGACTTAACCTTCGTTTTCTGTCGCGATTAAACATTGACAAAGTTTATGCCAGTTGCCACTTTCTAGGTTGAGTTAAAAATATAAAATTAAGCCTCCACAGATAAAAGTGCAAGAGGTAATCTCCTAAAATTGTGGTACTACCCCAATTCTGTGATGATATGGAAATTTCCGATCGATTTTGGTACACTAAAACTCAAGTTGGGGTAATACCGCAACATTTATATGCAGCAAGATCGATTTTCCTTGTATATATTTTTGCAGTTAAGAGCGTCCTGCTAAACCGTGTTAAGGCAGAAATTGCACATAGAAAATGAATCATAGGTATCTACAGTAGGTTCTATATAAACACCTAAACCTGTGTGAGTAAATAATTAAATACAGCTATGGGTGGTTTTTCCGAGTTCATGGCTTTGCATCGCTCATCTTGCGCTCTTTAATTTTGCAAGCGTCTCTATTGAAAATGTGTCATTAGTAAAATTGCACACAGATTTTTTTCTTAAAACTTTCAATTATGTTGAGCCTAATTCACACTATCAAACTTTTCATTCAACTCTTGAATGCAACTTGTCGAAAGAAAATTTGGATAGTGTGATTCTGAAGCTAGAAAACGACATTATGATGAAAAAATGAACGGAAACTTGAATGTGACGTCACATTGCACGGAGAGTAACTTAATCAAATTGTTTTGCCGTTCAACTTACTATCCAACTTTTCGTTCAATTATGTCGGATGAAACGTCGGATAGTGTAAATTGGGCTTAATGAAACTGGTTTTTGTCACGCCATCGACATTTTCAAAGGACTTTTCATAGTTGAATAGTGGTAATGCGAAGGGGTTGCTAAGATTGTGCAACTCTGCATGGAGAGAAAATATTTTTACACTATCTATTTTCATAGGTTCCTCGGGAAATCTAGTAGCCAGTCGTAAATTTCTGGCGGCATGGCACCATAACCAGACGTTTAGTAGATAAAATAGGCAAAGAGGGGTCTTAGAACCGGAGGGGAAAGCGGAGACAAAAATTATGAAGCAATAGATTTTTATCAGGCCTTGCAGGGAGTGTTGGTACGAAATGGAACTCCCAAGAAATTTCTGCAACTCTCTGAGACTAAAAAATAATGGAAGACTGAAAATTAAGGATGAAAGATCCTCTAGGAAAGGGATGAATCATTCCCGCGCAGCGGTAACACCGAAGTTCCAACCTGCAGGGTGGATTTACAACAACTTTAAGACTCAGCGAAAATGTTTTGGCATCCACCTCATGAACGGTTAACTTTTTACTTTGTTAATAATCAGAAAAAGAGAGAGAGAGAGAGAGAGAGAGAGAGAGGAGGGAAGGAGAAGAGAGAAAAAGGGAGCTTCTAATTCCAACCCGGGGAGTGATTCCGGAAACGCAGAAAAAATGAAACCGTCCATCTCGAAAAGGTATAAAAAATTAGCGTTCTCTGGAAGTTTCTTACTTCAACTCTGCGGGTTTTCCGAGTTACGCCCCCATTTTTACCCTTTCCTTCCGCCGAAAGTTGGATTTTTCCTCATAGCTTTATGAATATTGAATAAACCCTTTCTTCTTTCACTTAAAAATCTAATTCGCTGTAACCAGTTAAAATTCATGGATATACTCGAGGCTAATATGTTGCCGTAGCATATCTGCAGAATTGTTTTTGTTTAACATGACCAATTAATTTCATGCTTGAGTGTACATTTCCACTTACGGGTTAGTTTAGGTCATTACACGGAAAAAAGAGTCATACGTAGTGACTTTTAAAGATGATTACATTTGAACGTATTAATGCTAAACGGAACGATGTGCAAGTGGAAAGATGGGGTGAGCTCGTTAGTGCTCGGGCCATAAGAATGAATGGGAATTATAGAGCGCCAGTGACGTCAGCGGCGACGACGGGAGCGACTACGTCGGCAACAGTGGCGTGGCGTGCTTTGCGATATATCGACTGTTATACCATTTAAACCTATGGAAAAGGATCGATGGACAGGGTGTTTGCAGCGAACACCTTAAAAATCGATTCTTTACCATAGGTTTAAATGGCAGAACAATCGATACATCGCAATTCACGCCACGCCTCTGTCGGCAACGCGGTCTTTAACTCATGAGCCCCGTCCACAACGGTTTTGTCACATACCCACGGCTCACGAGTTAACGCTCAGTTCCTCTTGATTTAATGTCAAATCCCGCTTTTCCATTTTCTCAAAAGGAGCTATATCCACTTTTACATTGTTTCTTATGCAGCTTGCACAAGCACACCCCATCTTTCCACTTGCACATGGTTCCTTTTAGCATAAATACGTCCATTTAGCCATTAGAAACGACTATTTTTTGGCTAATTTGTAAAAAAAACCTGTCTGTATGGGAAAACGAATGAAATATATGGCATTTTTGAAATGAGTCAAAAACAGTAATATGCTCCAATTGTTTTTAAGATTAATATTTTGTAAAAATAAATTTGGCGACGTCTGAATGCTTATACGGTAGTTTTCCTTTGTAAGTTACGCACAGGTTCGTTGTGGCTGAGGCCGAGAATTCATCCGACGGGACGTTGCTGTGTCCTCTCGAGAAAAGCTTTTGAAGTCGATGCTCTGCGCTGGTTGGTTCATGGACATCTTTTATTCCCGCCGGAAAATCCTCTTGTAAAGCTGGGCTCATTCCCTCGAGAGTTTTCTTTTGTTGCATCCTACGGATTGTGAAGGCGCAGAATTTTGACTTTTATATTTCAATATTAACACAGAGAGTTTATATCTTAGTTGTCCTTCCCTGATTAGTCCGGATTCCTATTCTGCCATGCTAAAGAAAAACGCCGTGTGAACCTTTAGACGTTGCCAGATTAGCTTTACTTAAAACCGAGTTCACTGGACAAATTTTGAATATTTTTTTCCACATTTTTCATATAATTTTGTTCGCAACTTGGTCTAACAAATCCAAAACACGGAGAAATATGCATAACTTTCCTTAAAAATACATGTTTTGTCCAAAGAAGTTTGACAACTCTCGAATGTTCATACGGCGTTCTTCCCTAGCACGGCAGTGCTGCGGGCGTGACGTGGCCTCATTTGCTCTACACTGAGGAAAAAAATTCGTTCATATGAACCAAATGTACAGTGTTCAATACCAGCCGTATTGTTCGGTTCATATAACCGCTCTTTTGGTTCTGGGAACCATATCCTCGGTTTACATTAATTGTTTTTTATACATGTGTAAACTTCTCTCCTTAAATGCAATGCTCATTCACATACTTCATCTTTATTCTAACTTTATTGAATTTCTTGATATTACAAATTATTTTTCTAGGGAGCGGGGGGAGGGGGTGGCATTCATGGGGCCCAGACCTGAACACTGGTACCAGGGCCCGAGTTGTGATGAGGCAGGCCTGCATGCACCGACGATAGGGCCGATTTTGAACACCGAACATTCGGTTTATACAACCGAACTTTTTTTCTCAGTGCAGAAGATAAGGCCGCATTTTACAAATCCGGTCACATTTGTCTCTTCTTTACCCCCGAACGTACACGGAGAAAAAACAAGCAGGAAGCTCCAACGCATTGGCGTCGGAGAGCGGCTCTGGGGGCAGTAGTTGTAGTCAAGAATGAGGGCCTAGACACATTTTGTCACTGATGTACAATCCGACAACTGTCGATTCATGTTTTGTAACTTAGCAGATTTACGTAGCCGGTGTATAAATGTGTATTGGGCTTTGATATGGCGAATACATGGCATTATCACTTGTTGTATACTTTTAATTTTGAAAGCTCTTTGGAGGTCCGCTTCCTAAAAAATCTCTGGTTGATAAGTCGTTTAGCGAGGCCAAAACTAATCGGAACTGTATGAATGAATTGCTCCTTTTAAAAATCAAAACAATATCGAATTGCAATATATTACACAGTTAAGATAGGGCTATGTCCTGTCGTAAGCGGCGACATACAGTCGATATCATTTCAATAATCGCCCCAATGGCCACGATAGTTGTTAGACGTTTACGGTTTCCCTGGTAACCTTTGTTTGCTATCAGCTGATATCAAGTAATATGACTAGGAAGCTCCAACCCAGTGGTTAAAGCTTCCTTAACCGCGAAAACTTTAAAATTCAAATTTTCAAATTTTGAACGTAAAGTACATTTTTTCCATCACGAGATAAAAGCACAAACAAGTTTTGAATTGTTGACTGTATCACCATGATTCCAAAAATACAATACACAACATAGCATTGACTAACAATAAAACAGTATGCAATAAAATAAAGTCATGACAAGGAACATAGCCGAAAATGGCGCCGATTCCCATCAACCAAAGCGCGGTCTCTACAATGTAACATGCTGCATTGATACTCCCCAGCTGGGACCGTCCGGAATAGCAGCTCTAGTGCAAGCACCAGAGCCGCTAAAACTCGTGCATGGGACCCGAAGTTTAGGTCACATGGATCTCTGAAGTTTTCAGATTGAGCATCTGAACACTTAAGGTCTAGCTGCTGAGGTTCGGATCACACATCTGAAACTTCAGTTCTTACATCTGAAGTACTTCAGATGTGAGAACCACCGAAGAACTTCGGACGTAAGAACTGAAGTTTCAGATGTGCGATCCAAACCTCAGCAGCTGGACCTTAAGTGTCCGGATGCTCAATTCGAAAACTTCAGAGATCCATATGACCTAAACTTCGGGTCCCACGCACGAAGTTTTTTTCTCCGTGCATATAGACCTCTCTCGTTTAAATTCATCCAACTCGTTCTAATCGCAAACCCCGCGACCTAAATTTTTCCAACGGCACGGCGGAGAAAATCCACATCCTGCATGCGGCGGGACGGACGCCCTCGTTACACTTTCTTCTCAACTGCCTCTCCTCTTCAATTTTCGGCCGAGTCCCGGGTCCGCCGACGACATATTTCCAGCGGAGCCGCGGAGGGTGGGAAAGGAACAGCTGCCCGGGACCGCGGACCCCACCACCGGATCGAACGACAAAAACAACCCCTCCTCGCGCAACCCCTCATTGGACCCCCGACGAACCGGCAACACCGCCTCCGAAGAAGCGATACATCTTCCTCGGGAAAAAAGAAAGTCCACAAACCGGGGACCGGATCGATGGAAAATATGCTAATGCCCGGGGACGCGGCACTGTGGATCGAGTCGATTCGGGAGGCCGGACAAAATTTGGAAACTTTAAACGCTTATAACTCCGTTTATACAAAAATTTGAGGGTCTAAAAGTGGCACCATTGATTTTCTCGTAAAATTCTCTTTCAGTATCACCCCTTAAAGTTTGAAATGTAACAAAAAATACATCAAAATTTGCAGTTGTAGTCAAAAATTTCAAAATTTGGAAACTTTAAATGCTTATAACTCTGTTTATACAAAACTTAGAGGGTCTAAAAGTGGCTCCATTGGTTTTCTCGTAAAATTCTCTTCAAGCATCACTCCTTAAAGTTTAAAATGTAACGAAACATACATCAAAATTTGCACTTTTACTCAAAAATTTCATGTCCGACTTCTCTAAATGATTCCGGACGAAATTTGGAAACTTTAAACGCTTATAACTCCGTTTATACGAAACTTTGAGGGTCTCAAAGAGTCTCTACTTGTTTTCTCGTAAAATTCTCTTCCAAAAGCACCCCTTAAAGTTTAAAATGTAACGAAATATACATCAAAATTTGCAGATTTAGTCAAAAATTTCATGTCCGACTTCTCTAATCGACTCAATCCAATTATAACTCCGTTTATACAAAACTTTAAAGGTCCAAAAGGGTCTCCATTGGCTTTCTCGTAAAATTTTCTTCCAGAATCACCCCTTAGAGTTTAAAATGTAACGAAATAAACATCAACATTTGCAGTTATAGTCAAAAATTTCAAAATTTGGAAACTTTAAATGCTTATAACTCCGTTTATACAAAACTTTGAGGGTCAAAAAGAGGCTCCATTAGTTTTCTCGTGAAATTCTCTTCCAGAATCACCCCTTCAGGTTTAAAATGTAACAAAATATACATAAAAATTTGCAGTTTTAGTCAAAAATTTCATATCCGACTTCTCTAATTGACTCGAACCACTGTGCGGGGGCGGGATGGGACGGAAGGAAAGAAAGTGAAACCCATAGCATATCCTCGTCCGAAAAAGGGATGCTTGGAGCCCCCCGGGATGACACTGGGGGGGAGAGGGGGAGGTTCCGACCGTCGAGACGAGACGAGTTAAGCACCGCGCGCGTATGTGGCGATCCTCAATTAAACCAATTTGATGATCCGCATGTTCTGCTAATCCGGCCATCAAAACCTGACTCCGGTGATTGCGTCGCCCAACCTTCCCCGCCGCGCCGCGCGAGTAGACCCTTTTCTGGGCGGCCGGAAAGGATATGACCCGGGAGAAAATATGGCCGGTTAACTGCGGTCTTTTGGGCCTGTTTTGCGGTTTATTTCGTCGTTGTTGTGTTCGTTGGCTGGTGAAGTTTGGTTTACATGCGTAATAGTCGCTTTTACAGCGCTCTCTGGCGCTCTGCAACGCCTAACCCGAAGTATCGTGTCCTCTCACAGCTCTTCAGGAACTGCACCCCCAGACCCCCTGTCGTAACCCTTTCACCGGATGTCCCTTTCGTCTCCTCCCAGAAGGAACTAGGAACCCAATCAAGTATCTTTCTTGGCAGCCTCTCTTCCGTCATCTTATGACCCACCATTCAGGGCCGGATCTAGGGGATGGCCACATGGGCCTCGGCCCATGGCGGCAAATTTAGGGGGCGGCAAATGTTGTAATATTTTTAAATATAGGTATAAAAAAATCGGATTCAGAAAAAAAATTACAGACGAGAAAAGGTGGCAAAAATATCTCTCATTTCCTGAGAGCATAGTAATTTCCAATTTTTTCGTCTTTCGGTGATACAAGAGACAGCACCTTAAATTAGTCGTGTTAAGAGAGAAACCATACACGCAATTTGGCCTGGAATGGCGCGGCGTAGAGAGCAATGATGACGAGGACTTGAGATGAAAAGGATCGGCGCGGCGGTCGGCATGTAACACATATCAGCGCCTACAAGACTGCATGAATACTTCACGCATTGCGTCAAACACAGTGCGGTCAGCGTGAAACGCATAACGCCTACAAGAGTGCATGAATACTTCACGCATTGCGTCAAACACAGTGCGGTCGCCGTGAAACGGAAAGCGCCTACAAGACTGAAGGAATACTTTACGAATTGCGCCAAACCCACTGCGGTCAGCGCGGCGCGGCGGCGGAAGTTAAAATTATTAAATCTTATTTATGTTTGTTCTTTCATAATTTTTTCGTTCATTTCTTCAATGGAAGGCCACGTCCACACAGAGATAGTTATACGAAACTTAACTTTTGCGCAAAGTTTTGTGAACTTTTGCTAGTGGTGTTGACAGGGTTTTTCGCAAATAATGTGTCCAACAAGAATGAACGCGTCTGATGCACCCCTCTCCCTTTTGCACGTTCACTTAATGGTTTTTATTGGTGTTTCAAAACGAATGATAAGGGATGGCAAAATGCAGGCGGCCCATGGGCGGCAAGTTGGTAAATCCGGCCCTGATGGTGGAAGTGGGCGGTTGCAACGGACGAAAGAGGTAGATAATAGACTAACTAACGACAACCCATCACGGAAGACCCAATATAGTTGGTCGATCATTTTTTTCCATATTCTATAGGAACCAACCATTTCAAACACTTGGACCGCTCCATACTCCTTGTATCTTCTTTGGCTATCACTTTGTATATCAATTTCAACAATCAGCCCGCAGGTACTTAGTCGAATTTCTTAGAAAAATAGTCAAAAATAAAATTTGACAAACTACAAACCGTCTTTTTAATTAGACATGGGTACTAAGTGCCTGCATTGACTAATTGCCTCCGACATATACAGCCTACAATGCTGTCGTGCTAAGGAAAAACGCTGTATGAGCCTTTAGGCGTTGTCAAATTTACTTTGACAAATCACTAATATTGAAAAAAAATTTGAATATTTTTCTTCCAATTTCTCCGGTGATTTTGCATGTAATTCGATCTCAAAAGTCTAAAAATTTTAAAGAAAAATATTGAAAATTTTCCTAAAAAATAAACATTTTATCGGAGAAAATTTGGCAACTTTTGAATGTTCATACGGCGTCCTACCTGAGAATGGCAGAATACATCCACTTTTTTTGTTTATTAATGCATGCTTCCTTAAAAATTTCAATTAGAAATCAAGTAAGGGGTGGTGGGCGGGGGCGGGGGTTTCTAAAATGAAAAAAATACTCGGCAGCAGGGCTAAAGCCAGCCCCGAAGCTCGCTAGCGGCCGAACAAACAGGCTAATCCGACTTGTTCCTCATGTTCGGATTAGTTCGGATGAACGTTCGCTCTCGATGCTGTCCATGAATATTCAGCTACCTGATAAGAGGTTATTACGCCTCACTGCCACATACATCCAGGGGCGCGGGATGTAGCGAGACGCGTAGCCGCGGATAGAAAATAAGTAATTTCAACGGCAATCTGTTTACACTAGACTAAAGCCCGGAGCTTAGCGAAGAACTAACACGGGATGCTGTGCTTCCGATGCCGTTCGTTTCTTTCACAATAGTCAATACGGGAAATAATCGCTTTCCATACTCGTGAAATTGAAAAACTGGAATTG
This sequence comes from Bemisia tabaci, assembly GCF_001854935.1. Classification (NCBI taxonomy): domain Eukaryota; kingdom Metazoa; phylum Arthropoda; class Insecta; order Hemiptera; family Aleyrodidae; genus Bemisia; species Bemisia tabaci. The sequence continues at coordinate 1,212,986 of NW_017551177.1, read as the reverse complement.
GCGTCCCCAAAGGGAGCGTAGGTTTGAATTATACTGTAACTTTAAGGGCAGCGTTTAGTGAAAAGGAATATTTATGTTTTGATAAACAAAGAGTATACTCGTTAATAGGTCTGTTAAAAACTTTGGCTTGGGTGAAAAGCAGAGATCCTGCATCTGGGAAATTGCCATGGCCATGAGACAATTCAACGAAATAAAGGCAGGGGTTTCATAGAGGAAAAATATTGCGTTCGAATGAAATTTTGATATCAGTATTGAATGCAGTATTTTTTCGCTTAAAAAAAACCTGCCTTTATTACGTTGGATTGTTTGCCAAAGGTAAGTGAACTCTTTTATCTCGTGAAAACAGCAATGCGATGTCAAAATTTGATAAAAATGACAGGTTGCTGGGAACATGGAACCTATCGCAAGTCGTTCTGACACAAAATATGGCGATCATGGATCCACCTTAATTGGACTACATTTTGCAATTTGGAACTATAAATTCTGGCTCATCAGAAAAAACACTTAAGTGCATAGGGAACCTAATGGCACATACGTTATTTTTAAACCGGGCCGGAATTTATAGTTCCAAATTGCAAAATGCAGTCCAATTCTTCCTACAATGAAACTCTACTTCAATCATGTCCAAAACTTATTGTCTTTGTCGACACGTTTTAGACACCTTAACATAACTGAATACGTCGTTATCCAGACGAAAAATGGCGCCGATACCCATGGAGCATTGCGGGCCTTTACCAATGGATACATTAGTACATAACATAGCCGATGGAAAACGACGGGAAAGAGCGTTCACTACTAACGTGGTGAACGCTCAACATGCTCGACTCAATTTTTTCGAAAACGTGGGTTGGTTCATTCTAGAGTACCTGTATAGCGAGAGTATAGACAGATGTGAAACTCCGAAAATCCATCAGGCCTTCACCGATGCCTCCGCGAATAAAGTTAGGGCCCAGAAACTGCAGCCAACCTATGAAATACAATTATCCCGAGCGATTTATTAATACAACTGTTACGAACCATCATTTATAAAGCACGTATTCGACTTAGTTTTTGCATAAATTTACTCATTTTTGTAGAAGAACGCTCATTTATGTTCTTTCTTAGCCAACTTCGTTAGAATTGGAATCTGCAGACTGGCGGTGAAATTTTGTGCGTTAGAAGTTGGTTAGAAGGGTGGCTGCACTTTTGGGCCCTAAGCCCTCCATGAGGCGATCTGTCCATACTCTCGCCATGCAGGTACTCTAGTTCATTCCTGATAATCTCGGTCCAATTTTGAAACGTAGTACGTTACAGGACAAGGCAACATGGCTCGGCGTACGGCGTCTGGAATCCAGGCGCATACATACACGGACGTGGACGAATAAATTCGGGCGCAATTAAGGAACCGAGGCACGTAGCTTTAATTATCGGGAGCAAGAAAGGAATATGTAAAAATCCCTGGGAAGGCGTCGTCGGACAAATGACAAACTATTATGTCCGTCGCCACTTCCGACTCGCCGGCGGGACCAGAGCGCCGGGCGAATCGAAGAAAAGCCCGTCGGATGCATCGCTGAATGCACCGCTTAGTGCCGCCATGTCGTGTGTCGCCGATGCAGCCGCGTGAATCTGTGAAAATAGAATTAACCGCTCCATTATGGCCCGGCCGCTTTTACTCATATGTGACCGTTCACGGAAAAAACGCCGCAGCTTGGAAGCCAAATTTCTCAGAAAAACTCCGACTTTGTGGTTAGTCGAAAAAGCTCGGACTTTCGTGCATTAGAAAAAAATTGCTGATTCAACGATTCAATTGCTAAAAACAGTGAGTGCAATGTTTCAACGCAGATTTTACAACAAAAAAAATGCTACTTTAACCACCCCCGTGGATAAATTAGTTTACAATGTGGTTAAAGTAGCATTTTTTTGTTGTATAATTTGCGTTGAAACATTGCACTCACTGTTTTTAGCAATTGAATTGTTGAATCAGCAATTTTTTTTTCCGTGATTAATACATTGAAAAACAATCGCGGTCATGTAAATCGAACAATCGGTGTTTCATATCGTCCTAAATAATCGGTTGGTCAAACTGAACGTTCGATTCGTGTAACCGAACTTTCGGCTTATATGACCAAACCTCGTTCGACAGTTCACTTTTCCGCAAAAGTTCGATTTGACAAACCGGAAATTCAGTTTGACGAACCAAATTAGTTGGGATGATATGGGACACCGAACTTCGACACATACGACCGAACTTTTTTTCGGTGATAGTTAAACGATAACACCAACATGCGATTTTGAGATTGATTAGTTTAAACTATAAGAAATAAAGTGTCTGATAAAAAAATTAAAAGTAAAAATTCAGGTATAATTTTTAAGACTTCTTCATTAAAATATAAACCGTTAAATCTATTTATAATTTTGAAACGTATTAGTTTTGCTTGACTTAAAATTTTAATAAAACAAAAATAACGAATGGTTAACTAGAAAAATGTAAATATTACTACATTGAACTTAATAAGTTTATTCGGGTATAAAACTCAAATAAATTATCAAAATGTATTACTCTCTATCATTGCAATGGAAGTACTTCAATTGCGACATCAGTGCGACCATATAAGAATATTTTATTGACAATTTAAGATGAATTATTTCAATAATATCAAACCAGCCTGGCATTGGGTGCGGCAATTCAGGCTCGGGCCGGCCATAAATCTGCTATCGGCAGGTACGCCCCTAGGCGCGCCGAAGACACGCCTCTCTGACAGATAGCAGATTAAAAATAGAAAAAAAATTATGACCGAGAAAATATACGGAAAACTCATAAATGAACAGGAGAAGAGAAAGTAAAAAGTTAGCATATTCTGAGCACACCTTAACCTTATACAAATTTCAAAATTAAGAGACATCGGAACGCAATGCAACTATTCGTGCTAGATGGATGTCCAAATTGCACATGAAAAATTTAAGGCGCGATGGGGTAAGTAATAAAGCATGAACTCGCAATGTTCTGCTCTATGCTGCTAGAGAGAGTTGAAAGAAAAGTTAAAGAACGAGGCCGGATTACTTCTTTCCTATCTTCGGCTGTGTTGCTCACTTAGCCCTTAAAACAACACTACAAATGAGACAAATGAAACCAACACAATATGGGAAGAAACAGAGCAAGGGAAGCGATGATCTCGACGACGGCGCAGAGATACAACTATTCGTACTTGATGGATGTCCGTGTTGCGTCTACAAAATTGAAGGCGCGAAGCGTGAACGTGCGATGCTCCGTTCTATGCTGCCATTGAGATGTCGTCAGAGTCGGGAAATTATTTACAAAGCGAGGCCAGAATAAGTCACTCCTAACTTTGGTTGTGTTGCTCACTTAGCCCTTGAACAGCGCTACAAATGAGACAAACAAAACCAACACGATATGGAAAAAAAAACAGAGCGAGGGAAGCGATGATCTCGACGACGGCGCAGAGATACAACTATTCGTACTTGATGGATGTCCGTGCTGCGTCTGCAAAATTGAAGGCGCGATGGCGCGAGGCGTGAACTAGCGATGCTCCGCTATTTGCTATCAATAAGGCGTCGCTCAGATTCCGGAGAAAAGTTTAAAAGAGACCCGAATCCTTCTCTCCAGTCTTCGGCTGTATTGGTACTGGATTCTCTCTTCTTTTCAGGTTCATGTCTGATTCTTTTTTAGGATGAATTTGCATGCCCACATCTAAAGCTCGCGTAAATCTCTGGCTAAGAAACGTGTATCAGAATGCTTAAATTCGTAAATTGTCGCGTGGTCCACTGCTGTGTCAGCCAGATATTAATTGAGGGGCTTGGAGGACAAGGCGCATAAGTTCAGTTTTTGTTATTTCGAGAAATACGTTTTTGAAGTTTCAAAGTTACATGGATCCTCATGGTGGAAAGAAAGTTCAAATTGATTTTTCGATGCTTAAAAATTGAAATTGTGGAGCAAATTCTTTTTAGAGGATGCATCAAGACTAGTTTTACTTGAAATGATGAAAATCTCCATTTTTTCAAAAACTGCACTCTAATGCGCCTTATCCTCAAAGCCTCTCATTTTAGGTGTGGAAAGGTCTTCAATATTGACTCAACACACTGTCTTAACCTGCAGTTTACACTGTGCAGACATGATCCACGTTTCCGATAAACCAGCGGTTTTCCATCGAGGAAATCTCAATTTTTTCAAAAACTGCACTTAGGCACCTGCTTGTCCACCGAGCCCCTCATTTTTGGCGTGGAAAGGTAGTCAATATTGGCTCACACACTGTTTTAACTGGGCAGTTCATACTTTCCGGTCGACATGACCAACGTTTCTGCGGGGCGATTATTGAAATTTCTTGTTTGTCGGGACGACATAGATGACATAGGTTAAAAGGCGGAGCGTGATTGGTCGGCTATGTCTTATCGCTGCTTTGTCGTGCCTTTGTCAGGTGGAATGATCGACAAGCAAACGGCACCTCTTAAGTTTCCGACAGTATGTCAATCATTCCACCTGACAAAGGCACGATAAAGCAGCGATAAGACATAGCCGACCAATCACGCTCCGCCTTTTAACCTGTGTCATCTATGTCGTCCCAACAAACAAGAAATTTCAATAATCGCCCCGCTGATGAAGCACCAGTTTTCCACCGAGGAAATCTCATTTTTTAATAAACTGCACTTAGGCACCTGCTTGTCCACCGAGCCCCTCATTTTTGGCGTGGGAAGGTAGTCAATATTGGCTCACACACTGTTTTAACTGGGCAGTTCATACTTTCCGGTCGACATGACCAACGTTTCTGATGAAGCACCAGTTTTCCACCGAGGAAATCTCATTTTTTAATAAAAGACTGCACTTATGCGCCTTGTCCACCAAGCCCCTCATTTTTGGCGTGGAAAGGTCGTCAATATTGACTCAACACACTGTCTTAACTGGGCAGTTTACACTAAGCGGACATGACCAACGTTTCTGATAAAGCAGCAGTTTTCCACCGAGGAAATCTCAATGTTTTCAAAAACTGCACTTATCTGCCGTGCAAAAACGCCGTAAACGTCATTTTACATTTTTTGAAAACAATGTATACAGTAGAAAAACTTGTGTACTTTGAGACGATGTTTTTACAGAATTATTTCTCAAATACTATCAAGAATTTTCATGGAAATTTAAGTTACATAGGTAAAACGGTTTTTATTTTATAAAGTGTTAAGTTCCAAGGTACGCGGGAAAATGATGGATTTACGGCGTTTTTGCCTAGCAAGCACTGGAAAAAAAACACATTGGATCTAGAGTCCAGACTCTTGAAAACATTGACAAGAAAAAGGACTCTTGATTCAATCAGATTTAAGCTTAAATTAAAAGGAAATTCGCTCAAATTAAGAGGTTTGGTCCTTGATTTAAGCTTAAATCTGATTGAATCAAGAGTGTTTTTTCTTGTCGATGTCTTTAAGAGTCTGGACTCTAGATCCAATGTGTTTTTTTTTCCAGTGAGGCAGCAATGCGCCTTGTTCTCCGAGCCTCTAAATTTTGGTGTGGAAAGGTTGTCCACATTGGCTCAACACACTGTCTTAACTGAGCAGTTTACACTGTTCGGACATGACCGCAACGTTTCTGATAAAGCAGCAGTTTTCCACTGAGGAAGCAAGCAAAGGCACCGAGAACCCCCCCCCCCTCCGCTCCCTACCCCCACCCAACCACCTCCTTTTAGATGCGCTTGTCACAGCCGTGTGTTTAAAATGTTCCATACTTCATTACACGATAACGACGGGCGTCGGGCGTCCCTTGAAATTGCTCCCGACGCCTGGGCGCATCGCGCTCGGTGTGCACCCCCACTTTTAAGCCGGGGCCGGTGACGCGGCGGCGGTTTAACTCATTAGCGCCCGGGATACTCGAGAGCGAAGCGAGTTGCGAATTCAGAAAAGAGGAGCCTGGACCTTGCTAACTGACGATTAACTCAAGTTTTCCATTAGCTCGCCGGGGCCCAGCCTCCTGCGATGCGATGCAATGCGCCCTTCCAAGCGGGGGCTAATTAAATACCGCCTGCAGTTGCCAGATAACGCCGCTTTTCACGCCGATCCGTTGCGTTAAAGTGCAACGCTTAACCGTGTATTTATTGCGTGTCCAGCCGAAGAATGGAACAGGTCAGTGCAGTTACCTATATCGTCACCGATGTATCACAAGCGCCATGCGACGTTTAAAAATTTCCGCCGCCACATAGTGGATCGAGGCAATAGGAGAGGTCGGACAAAATTTGGAAACTTTAAGAACTTGTGATTCCGTTTATTCAAAATTTTGAGGTTTTGAAAGTGGTTCCATTGATTTTCTCGTGAAATTTTCCTGGAGAGACACCCCTTAAAATTTAAAATGTGACGATATTAACATCTGACAAAATCTGTCCAAATGAGAGAGTTCCAGCTCTCCAAAGTTCTGTAAGAGGACGAGGTGCTATGGTGGTTAAGCAGCGCAGAATGCCAGAGAGCGTTGTGAATTGTGAAGGAGGCTCCTACGTATACTTAGGTTGCTACAATGGAGACTGCTAGTGCGCCTTCAATTTTGTGAGTATGCAATTCGGACATCCTCGGACCACGAATAGTTGCATCCAAACATTGCTATTAAGATAGCCAAGGCAGCGCGCTATGACACTACGCTAATGTAAGCGCTTTATCTTCGGAGTGCACGACTGTCAACACATGCGCTGCCTTGCTAAGGTAAAACGCCGTATGAACATTCGAAAGTTGCCAAATTTCCTTCAAAAAACTTTTATTTTTTAGGAAAGTTATGACTATTTTTTTTTTAAATGTTCAGAAATTTTAGGTGAAATTGCGAGCAAAATTATCTGAAAAAATTGAAGGAAAATATTCATAAGTTTACCAGGAAACTTGTAGTTTATCAAAGGAAATTTGGTAACGCCTAAAAGTTCATACGGCGTTATTCCTCAGCACGGCAGTACAGCACATAGAATACAAGTAGTCTGCATCCGGGTGTCATCATTGAAATTGAATTGCGATTTAGAAGGAGAAATTGGGTTGAACTGTGGGCTGAAAATTGTGGCTGTGTCAGGCGTAATAATTTTATGCGTTTGTGCCTGATGATGGAAACAGAAAGTAGGAATTTTGCCGCATCGTAACCACCAAGTTCATTCATTAAAGAAAAAATCATACTATGACGTCATACTTGTTGCATCAACTGATTTCCTGCACATTTCTGCCCATAAAAATCGGTATTCCAAGACGAGTGAAAAAAAAACGGGGGCCTTCGTTTGCAACGTTGCAGATTTCCTCACATCTTTTATCTTTTTGACGACGACCTAAGTATCTACATCACTGCAAACAATTCCGTATAATATACCCCCCCCCCCCCAAANAACCTTCCTGAAACGTTTCATTGAGAAAACCCGCGGTACGAATATTTTGAAAAAGAACACAGGCGAGAATGTACATTTATGAAATTGAAACACCGCTTTCGAGATAGATTTTTTTTAAAATTTTCTCCAGCAACCTACCTGCGAAAAACGGCAACGACGGTTAACGACCGTGCGGGGGTTGAAGCGGGGGTGGAACTAGAACAGTTTAAATTACCTATTAAATGTTCGTGTTTCCCTCCGTAAAGAGAGACACGAAGAGACACTTGAAACGGAAAAAAGCCCCCGCGACACAAGGGTGGGCGAGAGGGGTGCGGTGCGCGGCAGAAGAAAAACAACAAACTTTGGAGCACTTCGTCGAGGGGGTGGAGGAGGGGGGCAAGGGGGGTTGGCGAGCTTAGGTCAAGCAAGCCTGTTAAGTTACTTATCGTGCCACAAACTTGTGCCTCAAAGGTACCTGCGCTCTTTGTTGTCCTATGGGGCTCTTCAGAATGATTTTAAAGGCTCTTGTGCATTGTAAGAATTTTAATTAAAATATCTGTCGCGTAAAATAATTAAATTATATCTTCTGGAAAGAAATTACCTTCTTAGAAATGCAGCAGAGACTCTAATAATAGCTGAAATACATTTTGAACTTCTTTAAGGTACTGATAACAATATTTCCTAAATTTTGTCAAAATACTGTCGAAACGCTTGCATTTTCCCCTTGGGGGCTAGCCGATAATAATATTTTCAAAATATTTCCAGTATTTTCTCGAATTATTCGTTGACTTTTTTTGAAGTCTTTTGAAAATATTTTCGTTTTTTTATTCTAAAAATCTCACTAAAAATATTTTCAAAAGATTCAAGTACATTATATGTGTTCTCACAGTTAAATGTTGCATTTGAGATTGCCGATGTTTTTTAAATAATCTCAATACAATTTGTTCTAGCTGCGATATGTGTGTATCCCAATTCTCTTTTACGCAACATGTACAATAAATTTTAGTATTCTCATGCTGAGAACAAATACTTTTTAATAAGGGAGAACCGACTAATGTTAATTTTCGTTTTCCCATATACATTCGTCAGATGAACCAATTTAAAAGAAGTTGTTTCGTAAGTTTAAATTATAGTAAAAATAAACTCTCTTAATAATAGAATATACGCTGATGAAAAAATTAAACATAAATTTTAACAGACACTAGTGCAAGGTTGAAACGAGTTATGAATAAGGAGGAAAAAACTGAAATCACATGAACTGGTGACAGAAAAATGCGGGAACTAAATGAAATTTCGTCCGATAATCATCGGTATATTTTCAATTAATTGACTAATTTATAAACTTTATGGTGTCATTATTGAAAATACACGGCCTTGATTTAAATTCAACCGTCAAAATGGATACATTGTTTTTGACGTCGACGTAACAAAGAAAGTACATACGTAACTTGTAATCTTCTTTTTAAAAAGAAAATTGAATTTCAGGCCTATTTCTCGTAATATTCTCAATCATTAACGTCTGGCAGTCGATGCAAAAAACAAATCGTCACAATCGCAAAACAATTAACCTTAAACTATACGTTGGCTGAAAATAGCGGAAGCCGAAAAGCTCACCACAACAGTGTCGTCAATAAGTAATGAAGACAAAGCAAAATATAAAACTTCCCAAGCTAAAAACCGGGAAATTAACCCTCCAAATCTCTTAATGGTCTGATACCATAAATGACAGTTTATTTTCCCTCCGTGTTAAAAAGAAAACAAAAGAAGCCAGTTCTCAAAACTTCCGCCTTTCTCGGGGCGCAGTGGACTTATCGACTCCCGGAGGGAGCGCAGTCAACTTAAAAAATCCCGACTTATGTTCTCCATCTCACTTCCACCCCTTATCGCAGTCGAAACAATCCCATTTACTTATTCGAGAGTGATAGCATGATAGATGAAACCGAGGCTGAGGCAACACCCCCCTCACTCCATCCCCCCATCGAGGGGTGAAAGGAAGGTGGGGAGGGGTCGGTGTCACACGAAGCCGATACATAAAATATATATTCAAAAAAGTCAAAAGCGTGAAGATTACTTCATTAGATATCTGAGAGGTGATTACCGGAATGATGATTCATCAATAAATTCTGCGTTCCTCCCTGGGAGGAGAGGTTTCAGCGACAGCCGCGCCGCCAGTGGCGTGGCGTGCTTTGCGATACATCGATTGATACCCCACTCAAACCTATGAAAAAAGATCGATTATCAGGGTACACCTAAGTAATCGATTCTTTACCATAGTTTCAAATGGCGAGATATCGATAATCGATCTTTCGCGCCACGCCACTGCGGCACCGCGCCTCGCTCGTGAAAAAGCATTCAATCTCCCATCGAATGCACAATAAGAGAAAATACTTTGAATCACAAAACTCTTTTCAATTCTGAGAGGGGCTTCGCCGATGTCTGCCAAGTCCCCCTCCTCGCGCTCGTCGGAAAAGTGCGCGATAAATTCGTCCTTCCTCCGACGAAAGAACGTATCTCCGTTTTTACATGGACCCTGAGGAGCGTGGTGTCATACGGAGCACAGGGCTCAGCTCTTCCTGCAGTTACGTTTTTACGACAGGGAAGCGACGAATTACGTTCCCGCCAACCGGGAGCTGCGCGGTAAGTCGGGTGTCAGATTTCGATCTTGACGCCTTTTCGCGCCGAAAGAAACTTTTCGAGAAATAAATCGCCCGGTTGCATACCGTTCAGGCGTCGGTTTTTAGAGGAACTTGTGAGGCACAATGGTCTGTAAAATACACTGGGGAAGAAGTGATTGAAATATTATTGGACTTGCCAGTGAGAGGATTTTCACAGAAGTTTTGTAGAAATACACCACGTCGCATCAAGTTTTACGCCTACTTTAAAGTTCAAAATATTTAATTTCGACTTTGTATTGTTGACGAGGGAAACTTTACGATTCGTTGAGTTGAAAACTGCCAGCAACTCATGTTTCCAAGAATGTGACTTGATGCGTTACTGTTAATTTTGGTCCATATTCATTTTAAATCAAGAGGAAAATGTGCACATAGTCATGAAGTCGCTTATACCAAGAAGAAAATTGCCTGATTCAAGCGATTTTAATTTTGATTTAGGAGGAAATCTACTTGGGAGTCATTCAAATATAATGACTAAGAGTGGTTGGCAGGTTGTGGAGATTTACTATGGGTTTAAGCGGCAAAAGTGCTGATTTTTCAGCACTATCTAGCAACACTGAAGACGTATTTCAATGCTGAGATTCAGTGACATATCTGACATCTTAAGAAGCTGTCAGATTCTCAATGTGGGGAGTAGAAACTTTGATTACCTGAACCAAAGTTCAGTTCCGCCTACCGAAAACTATAGTGAACTGGGGTATAAGGATAAAGTTCGGTTGTTTTAAACGAAAATTTATCCTCCAGTGTTAAGATTCAATTATAAAATGATTCTTATGAAGGGTGAATAAAAAGTCCTATTAAATCATGCAACCATACGCTGTGATTTTCCTATGCCTTGGTCCGCTGGCTCACAGCAACGATTTAAATTACCGTAAGTCACGGTAACTCATGAGCCTTGCGACGTAAGGACTCGGCACGGCAAGCTGAGTTCACGAATTAAAGTAACATAAATTAGTTCAGTTCTCTTAGAAACGAGTAAAGAAACTGCCTGTTCACGTATCTCTACGAATCCTTGAATCGGTAATTATTGGAGGAACTATGATTTTCACGGCTGCATTTTTTATCCTTAATTATAGACGGTGACTGATGGAGCGTGCAAGTTCGCAATGCATTTACGCCTGAGTTGCCATACTTAAGTGATAATACCAATCGCTCGATGTTAAAGAGGACAAGTCATCTTTCAAATGACCCCAGAGGTCCGTAACAATGCTTACATTCTACGGCTCAAAGGATAATGGATTTGTCCGGTTTCGACCTCGATTGATTTCGATTCAGTCCATTTAATGACATCGTGTTCAACGTGGTTGACATCGGTGTGATGCGTACACACCCATTGCCGCAAACGAATGCGGATTGATAGTTCTATTAATGACAAAATAATTCAAAGCAAGACTCTCGGTTAGAGAAACACACCAAAATTAAACTTCTAGCTCCAAATAGTGCCCGACAAAATTCTTTGAACTTCATGTGTTTTTTTTTACTGAAAGAGAAGTTTACGTAACGCTGGCACTTGTCCCCTCTCTCCCTTGTAACGCAGTGTAACAGGGGCCATATTCCCTCCTTCTAGAGCGTTACGTATTTTTTTTTTTTCTTCTTCTTTTTTTTCTGCTGGTTTAAAGGCTTTGTGTATAGCACCTTCCGCCAACTTTAGAAAATGTTTAGTGACCGTAAACATCGTGGGATCTCCATGCTCCAGGCCTTTTAAATTATCAGGGATTAGGGCCGAGAAGAATCTGTGTCAGCAGATCTACTCGTCAATTCCGTGAAAATTAGACGCCACCACCGGGATTCGAACCCGGGACCTATTGACCTAGAGTCAGACGCGCTGACCACTAGCCCAACCTGGCCGGCTTACGTAATTTATAGACGCTTCTGGGCTTCCCTGTGTGTTATGAAGAGGATCCATACATCAGAATTTTTAAAGTCGTACCTTTGTCTAAAAGCGAATTTTATTTAAAGTTCCGAGCCTATTTGAGAAGTTCTGTCCAGGTTTGTCTCTTCAATCACCAACACCAGAAGACACCGTTGTCACCAGATTCGGCCAATCAGATCTGTTGATTTTCGATAGGTCGAACCTTTTTTGGAACCACTTCGCAAGGTGGTACCAAAATCACGCACCAACGTTGCGATTCGTTAGTCACCGAATCGGAAGTTCCGAACTCAAAAGGTCTCGATAGACGATCAAATTCTCGAACCAATTCCCATCAAAGTGTCGGGAGTCGTCAGTCTTAAACTCATTAATTTGCTTAGTTTTAAAATGAAAACTTGGCAGAAATGTTTCCTACGGCAGGAAATGATGAATGGTGGCACTCCATTCTGATCTTACTTTGGACAAAATAGTGCGGCCCGTCAAAATTTGATGGTAGATAGAGACCATCGGTCATCAGCGTGTCTACTTTGATCGGAATTGGTTCGGAATTTGATCGTCTATCCAGGGCTAAATAAAATGGCCGGGCGCAAAAGTAGTGCCGAATCTCTAAATAAAATTCGCTTTAGTGGTCCAATATGTGGTGTCCAACACCAGATTTAAAATGAAAGAAAAATAAAACTTAAAAAAAATCCAGATTCCACGCTTTAGGTACTGCTTTTTTCTTGGCTTCAAAGAAAAACCGCACGATCGTCTCGCAAACATGCCTACACCGCTCGTTACTCGATGCAAATCTTGCCGTTGAAACGAGCACCAAGAAACGCAGTCAAACGGACTCGTTTATGATTCAATACCGTGTGCCACTGCCAACCCTACGCTGCCGTGCTAAGGAAGAACGCCGTGTGAACCTTCAGGCGTTGCCAAATTTCCTTTGATAAAACCTGAATTAACTAGGAAAATTTAGAATATTTTTTTCCAAAAATTTCAGACGATTTTATACGCAATTTAATCTAAAATATCCGAAAATTTCAAAGAAAAAGTTGCATAAATATCGTCAAAAATGCATGTTTTATCAAGGGAAATTTGGCAACTCTCGAATGTTCATACGGCGTTTTTCCTTTGTACGGCAGAACGGCACTAACGGGGGGAGGAGGGGAGGGCAATCATCCCCAAGGGAGGACAAATCAAAGGCTGTTGCGGTTTGCTCGACTGTTCCTTCGTACGCGCGCTAAGTTTTCGCTGGCACCCACTCAAATATTTACGTAAATATTTTGGTTCGCTTCTCCTCCGAACCCCGTAATACCCGCCCACCCTTTTTGATAATTTGATATTCCTTCGTGTATACTAGGGAAGAGCTACATCCTTTCAGCGGAAAATCGGTCGTGGAACGTATCGTAAGCCGAATTCATGATGTAATTTTGCGGATTTATGAATTCGGTTTTCTGTTAAGCGTGAGGATTACTGCCAAGAAACGACGGTGTGACGTGGAAAATAAATACAAAAGCAAAAGTAAATGAAAAGCAACAACGTAACATGGAGCTTTTTTGGCTTAGTATTTTGCTACGTTTTTGTTTTTTTTTTTGTTTTTTTTTTGTTTTTTTTCTTTGTGTAAAAGAGAAAATAAGGAAAGGAAGAAGAAGATAGACTTGGGAGCCGTTCGTAAATGTAAACCATTAATCTTAGCGTTTGCGACTTTTTGGCACACAGTACTTAAGCATTTTCATGCGATTTTCATTGAAATAGAGTTTGAGAGAGTGGAGCGCAGAAAATTTGAAACTTTTTACAGAACATTGTAAATACATAGACGTCACGTAAATATGCGACGGCCCAGATATATAGGATGATCCTAGATTAAACTGCATACTGCGGGAGCCTGACAAAAAGACTTTTTTCTGGAGTAAAATTATTTCCCAAATGTGCTTATTGAGGAGGCTACAAAACCCAAAGTTTTGGGTAATAAATCATTTTGCTTACATTTAGGAATCGCTATACACTGCACCAAATCTGATAAAAATTTAGGTAGGCCTTTAATTTGTTAAGCTGAATTCATAGGTAGCGTTAGAAAAATCGGAATATAACTCCAAATTTTAGAGGGTTTCAGAGAGTCCGCAAAATACCAACATCATACATTAAAAAACCAAGTAATGGGCCTTTCAGAGTCCAAAACCCCTCCCCTCGCCAACCTACCAAAACTCGGCTTTAACTGATTGTGAGATTTTGATTTTTCCTATACACTAAAGAACTCTTTCATACATATAAGAGCGCACACTGATTTTCATCGGATTCCGTACATTACCGTTGCCAAAATGCACGCAAAAAGATTTATTTCCCAGAAATTTGAGAAAAGAGGGGCTGTAGCCTCCTGAAAAAGCACCTTACATTTCATAGAGAGAAAAGTCTTATTGCAGCCGATAGTACACGCCCCAACGCTTCTGAAGTGTGGCGGTTTAACTTTGGATCACCCTGTAGATCGTATCAGCAACGGCTCCTCGCTATCTGCATGTACGCGGCGCAGCGCCATCTAGCGGCCGCTCGGGAACTACGCCACTCACCGAGGCGCTTACGGGTGAAACAATGCTAAAAAATCCAATGTCCTCCTTTCAAATTTTTTCGACCTAAACCACGTAAGGGACATCTCTCTGACGCCATTTTTATCCAATTTACGCTTCCATTCATTAAACTAACCGCACAATCAACGTTGAAAATCGCACATCTCAGAGTTGGAAATCAACAATTAACGGTGGCTATATAAGCGCTACCATTTGCGCCCCCCTTCGTCGCTGTTCCGTCGAGAAGCACCTCGAGACCACATACAGGGTGTTCGTCACCTCCGCGTCTCGCGGCTAGTCCTCGGACCCGTGGCAGCAAGTGCCCGAGTGTGAAACTCGACCTTTCAGTGCGGATGGATGGGAACACCCCGTGTGATCGTACTCCGTGGCTGACTGGATACATTGTCGTAGCAAAGTTATGTGCACAACGAAATGAGGCTCACTCCAACGGAAATGCGACCTTTCTTTTAAAATATATTTTTTATTAATATATAAAAAATAAATTAAATAATTATTAATTTTTTATTAATATATTTAGTAAATATTTCACCGAATGTATAACGCATTTTCTTGTATTTGCTTAGTTAATATTTTATTTAAATTTGTCATTCCTCATTACCTTTGCAGTATAGTATTTTAGTGAGATTAATCCTCTAAGGTTTCAAAAATGTTTCCTTCCCTAATTTTTCGATATATTTTGACTCATAGGTACCGGTACATTTTCAGAAATGCCCCTTGATTTGCAAATTTTACCAGTCAGTTTTGTAAGAACATGTTGAAATTTCCTATAAGCAATATTTTGGGAATATTTCCCAAATTTTTGGTAATTTTCAAATATTTTGGGAGTTTTTTCAAAATTTTTGGTAATTTTCAAATACTTCGGGAATGTATTCATTTATACGTAATTTTCAAATAATTCAGGAAAAATTTCAAAATTGTTGGTGATTTTAAAAATTTGGGAACATGTTCGAAACGTTGCGTAATTTTCACATATTTCGGGAATATTTTCGAAATTTTTGATGATTGGAATTATTATGGGAATATTTTCAAAATTTTGAAAATATTCAATAAATTCCTTCTTCTGCTAGGATTGCTCACCTATCAGCGACGGTATAGTGAGGTCAGAGTACTGCGCTATTACGTTGACTCACGGATACAACGAAACCATCACTCAGTGTTCCGCGGCCTCTGGTAATTTACATGATGCGCGGCCAAAGCAATGGCGTGGCGTGGTTTGCGATGTATCGATTAATCTGCCATTTAAACCAATGGAAAAGGATCGATACACAGGGTGTTTGCAGCGAACACCTTAATAATCGATTCTTTACCGTAGCTTCAAATCGGGAATATCGATAATCGATTTTTCACTCCTCGCCACTACCGCACCGTGGTGAAACACGGGCGCCCTGCCGCACTGAGACGAAACCTCGTAAGAATCCTAGAACGTTGCCAACTTTTCTCCAAAGCAGCAAATTGAATCTAAGAACTTCTGAATTTTTTCCTCCTTCGATTTTCAAGAGAATGTTACTCTTCATTCAATCCGAGGTGTCCGAAAATTTCGACGATGAATATTAGTAGCTTTCGTAAGGAAAATAATGATTTTAGTGTTTAGTTTAACTCGGCTCCAACCAAGAATTTTCAGAAAAAAAGAAACCAGCTGCCGTGGGCAGGAAGAACGAAAAATTTACATCCGGACACTGGCAATTTATCCGGAAAAAAAAATATTTTGTAGGATAATAAATTGTGCATATTGTTTCTTGAAGTTTTCAGACTTCCTCTGTTTAGTTCCTTTCAATTCCACCATATGTCTAAAAAATTTGAAGAAAATTAGTCACAATTCGCTCTCTCCAAATTCGTGAATTATCGACGAAAATTTGACAACTCCTGAATGCTTAAAAAAAAGGACCTCTAGATTTAACAGATCCTCGGGTTTTTTTCTTCATTTTCTTTAAAAAAAAAAAAAAAAAAAAAAAAAAAAAAAAAAAACCCGCTTTTTATCCGCTAAGAATAGAGAAAAGCGTCTGACGTCATGTACCGACGGTCCATAATCTCGATTCATTTGGCAACATTGGGATGCTCATACGAGGTTTTTCCTGAGCGCGACAGAGCAGGTGACAGTCGGATTGACGTACGCAGTCATTACGCCGAGCAGTGCCGCAAAAAGAAAAGAGAAAAAAAAGACCGCGGGAAGAGAAAACGGAAAAAACAAAAAAGTAACGCTTTCTAAATTTATCCTGACCCTCAAAGTCAGTGCTGAGTCTACCGGAGAGCGTCTGACCAACATTTTATTTCGGGCAAGGTGCAACAACGAGGAAAACTAGAGCACGATAGGTAACCGAAATTATCTTGTCAATTATTTTCCGCTTGTTTTAGTTCGCTTCTTTGTGCCCGACGACTGGGGTGTTGAGCGAAGATGCTCCGATGGAGAGGGGTTGCCAATTTTTGGGAGACATCCCGCTCAGTAGGGACCGTTCAATCATTACATTCGCCATTTTGGCCGACTTCCTGACCCTTACTCTTCATGGAGTACATAGAGTCTTACTATGTTGAAGTGAGCTCTGCCGTGCTAAGGAAAAACGCCGTATGAACCCTCAGATGTTGCCATATTACCTTCAATAAAGGTCAAATTCATCGGGAAAATCGGGAATTTCTCCAAATTTTTCAGAAAATTTTATTCGCGATTTGATCTAAAATACCTGGAAACTTCATGGAAAACTATGCCAAACTTTTCTCCCAAAGACATGTTTTATTCGAGGAAATTTGGCAACTCTCGAATGTTCATACGGCGCTCTTCCTTAGCACGGCAGAGCTGCGGTCATGTTCTCGTCGACGAGTTTCCAAGCCCCATGTGCGCCGAGATTTGGTAACCTCTTCGATACATTTTCGATCGAAGGTGGTGATGTATAATACGTAATAATTCATAACTTCTTTGTTTATATCGGATGACCTATCACTCGTAAATCGCAAACAATCGATTATGTATCGAAATGGTGACCCGGCACCGCACAGGAGTCATGGAATTCGGTGACTGGAAAATTCTTAATGTGGCGCCAGCTCCTCCACTCATATACGGCTCTATGCATTCTGTGTGTATGCGCACTGTTTTCATTGGCTCTCTGCTAGAAGAATGCCACTTACTGCTGTTTTGTCTGAAACTACGTCATTTTTCGCGCACCGCGGCTTTCTCATATGTCTCGTTTTCATACAATTAATTGTAAGATGAATTTTGCTGTTTTAGCTAATTCAGTGATTTCAACAGAAAGAGATTAGACGAATTTTGACAGAAACTCGATTTCGAGAATTTGACACTTACTGCTTCCTCCGCTATCACGGCAGTCTAGCTAGTTCGCTTTTGATAGATACGGCGGATGAATCAATCTAAATTCGTTTTTTCCAACTCTAAATACGTATTCAATCACTCAATACAATATTTTACAGGCGCAATTGATCCAATCCGTGGGATACAATTGGTATTATCACAAATTGATAGAGTCATATGACATGGATTTACGTCTCGGTTGTTTTTATCGAATGCTTTTTGGGGATAAACCCTGGCTTCTCCCACTTTAAGCCACACCCACATCCGTCGACGCGATTTCCGATTCGAAACTGGACAGGTGTTCGATTAATCCGCGGAAAATTCGGCGAATCTATTGAGTAATCCCGGGACAGGAATAACCTCAACGTGGCCGAAAAGGAGAGGTGTTCGTTTCTTTTGGCATGCGAGGGTGGAAAAATTCCAAATCCCGGGAATTTTTCCTCCCACGATGAGATCGTGATGCACGCGGATTCTCCGATCTCCAGTTTGACGCAACTGGCCGAAGGATTGATAAAATTAGACAGTTAGAATGTCTTGCTGAGGATAAAACACGTATGAGCTCACAGATGTTGCTGATACTTTAATGATCAGCGAGCTGTCGGAAAAACTTTAAAATATTTCTCAAAAAATTTGATGGAAAATTTAACTGAAATGTCTGAAAATGTCATAGAGAAATACTCATAACTTTCCTCAAAAATTAATATTTCATCGGAGATAGTTTGGCACCGACCAAATATTCATACTTTGTTTCTCCTTATAGCATGACATCAGTTATCACTAGAAAAAAAATTCGGTCATGTGAATCAAACGTTCGGTGTTCCATATCATCTCAAATATTCGGTTTGTGTACAGGGCCGGATTTACTTACTTGCCGCCCATGGGCCGCCTGTATTTTGCCGCTCCTTTCTCATTCGTTTTGAAACATCAATAAAAAACATCAAGTAAACGTGCCGGAGGAGGAAAAGTTCATAAGACGCGTTTACTCGTGTTGGTAACATTTCTTGTGAAAGCCCTGTCAACACTACTAGCAAAAGTTCACGGAACTTGGCGCGAAAGTTAAGTTCCCTAAACCTATCTCTGTATGGACAAAGCCCTCCATTTATAAGAAATGAACCAAAAAATTATGAAAGAACAAACATAAATGTGGTTTAATAATTTTAACTTCCGCCGCCGCGCCGCGCCGCGCTGACCGAACTGTGTTTGGCACAATGCGTGAAGAATTCCTACAGTCTTACATGCGCTATGCGACATGCGTTTCGGGCCGACCGCTGCTGCACGCATTGTGTTTTACGCAATGCGTGAAGTATTCATGCAATCTTGTAGGCGCTATGCGTTTCACGCTGCCCGCTGCTGACCGCAGGGACCGCACTGTCTTTGGCGCAATGCGTGAAGTATTCATGCAGTCTTGTAGGCGCTAATATGAGTTACATGCCGACCGCCGCGCTGAGGGTTTTTCCTTTTCATCTCACGTTCTCGTCATCATCGCTCTCTGCGCCGCGCCGTTCGAGGCCAAATTCCGTGTTCGGTTTCTCTCTTAGTCTTAACTCGACTAATTAAAGGTGATGTCTATTGTATCACAGAAGGACGACAAAATTAGAGATATACTCTCAGGAAATGAGAGATTTCGTCACCTTTTATCGTTCGTAATTTTTTTGTCTGAATCCGATTTTTCTTTATGGCTACATTTAAATAAACATTACAACATTTGCCGCCCCCTACATTTGCCGCCATGGGTCAAGGCCCATGTGGCCACCCCCTTAATCCGGCCCTGTTTGTAACCGAACTTGTGGCATATACGACCAAACTTGATTCATCAGTTCATTTTACCGTACAAGTTCGGTTACACGGACTGAAATTTCGGTTTGACAAACCAAAAATTCAGTTTGGAGAACCGAATTAGTTGGGATGAAATAGAGCAGGAACACCGAACTTTGGTACATAAAACCGAACTTTTTTATCACTGATTTAGTGTATCTTTTAATTGTTCATGGAAAGTAAAAGCAGCAGAAAAGACAAATAATAAAAATTCCGCTGTTTCAACTGTGTCAGTTCATTTAAAATTAGATCGGTCGAATTTTGAAGGGAACTCGATTTCAAAAATTCGGGCACTACTATTCTCTTCTGTAACGCAGTTCTGCGGACCTGTGGAAGCTTTATTGAACTTAGAGATGAACCTTTCGCGGGTATTAACCTGAGACGAATTCCGGGAATATTATATTAATTTCTCGGAGTCTTAAATGCGGAATGCGGGACGCTCGGATTAACGTTGCGGACCTTGTTGCCGAACGAATTCCAAAATGGATTTTAAGATACCAATCGCTTACCGTGTTTTCGCGAAGTTTGGTCTACGTAAAAGTGAGTATTGAGAGTTCCGAGTATGAACGACGAACGTTGATAATTGAGTTAGTTTTTGAACGAAAGGCGTTACGTTTCAAGTTCTCTGCAGAAAAAATGAAGCACGAGTGAAAATTAAGCACCATAAAATGCAGTTCAACTGATTTTCGATGAAGAACCAGCATAATTGCATTTATGCACTGCCCAATGTTCTCTTGAGTTGTATTTCTTTTACAAGCAAGCTATGCAAAACAATGTCTTTTCATATGCAAATTTTTGTCATATATTCACGATAATCTCACAAAGTTTTGAGTCTGATACCTACAGTTCCTCAGTTTTCAAAAAAATATATAAAAATAAATACAACGAGAAAAGTAAATATTGAGC
Source organism: Bemisia tabaci (assembly GCF_001854935.1). NCBI lineage: Eukaryota > Metazoa > Arthropoda > Insecta > Hemiptera > Aleyrodidae > Bemisia > Bemisia tabaci. Next base: position 1,192,557 of record NW_017551177.1, on the reverse strand, counting down.
AACAGATGATATAGTTAATTCGATCCTGGCTAAATCAGTCTAACTGAACCATATTTCTCAGTAAGGAGCTTTAAAATTTTCGGCTCATTTTAGAAATAACGTATCTGCCATTAGTTTCCCTATGCATATAGGTGATTTTACAAATGAGTCAGAAATAGTAGTTCCTAATTGCAAAATGAAGTCCATGCTTGAGTTGATTTTCAAACTTAGATTTCGCGAACTACTTTCTACGTGTTGAATTCTGGAGATATAAGGATGTGTATGCATTCACTCCGTATACCTTGTCTAATGCCCCATTTTACCATGGACCGGATAATTTTTACACCGGAAAGAAGCGTTGAGCTTCAAACTTGATGTCGATGCGAATCCCGGAATCCTCACCTACCATCTAGGATTCATCTTAAATCCGGTGGATTTACTTGAGTTGTCAAGCTTAGCTCCCGTGAAAAATGACTTCGATTCTCGGAATATCGCTCCGTAAATTAAACGGAAGTCTCGGTAATCTTACGAGTCTCTCTTGCTTCCGTGCTGAGAAAAAACGTCGTATTGACCATTAGGTTTTGCCAAAATTCCTTTATTAAAAAGAAAATTCACAAGAAAAATTGTAAATATATTTTCTCTCAATTTGCCGACAATTTTGTTCGCAAGTTCATCTAAAATATCTGAATATTTCTAGGAAAAATGTATATAACTTTCCTCAAAAATATACGTTTTATCCGAGGAAATTTGGCAACTTTTGAATGTTCATACGGCATTTTTCCTAAGCACGGCAGTGCTAATCGTCGCTAAGAAGTCGTTAAAGAATCGTAACTACACTTTCAAATGACCCCTGTCGCCTTTACAACACCATACTTTCTGAGAGCCACCATAAAATGTAGTTCCGTTTTTCAATGATATTGAAACCATTTAGTTTGAATAATGCTCTTAACGTATTTTATCACGTGTGTCCCGGATCCCTTGGAAGTTTTCGAGATTTTTGAGAAAGGTTGCGTGCGATTTATGCTGTTTTGGTCTGTTCAAGTGTAACTTACTCAATACAAGGGCGGCAATTTTTGAATTACATTTTATTGTAAAATTGATACAAATTGCAGCTCCTGTCCCCCTTCGAACGCTACTCTGCCGCAAGAAGGAAGAACACAGTATGAATATCCCAAGTTGCCAAACCTCTGACCAATCACGAATTTTCTTGAGCCTTTGATTTGATTTCCTCAATCTTCTAGATGATTTCGTTTGCAATTTAAACTAACATCATTTGGACTACATTTTGTAATTGAGGGACTTGGAGGCCAAGGCGCATAAGAGCACATTTTTGCTATTTCGAGTGTAAGTCGATGTTTAAAGACTCAAAATTGCATGGAGTCTCATGGCGGAAAGGAAGTTCATGCTCACTTCTTGATGCTTGAAAGTTTGCTTTCAGTTGTGCGTGAATTTTTCACAAAATATACTTCCAAACTAGTCTTAGCTGAATTCATGAATACCTCAATTTTTATCAAAAACTGCACTATGCACTTTGTCCTCCAAACCCCTCAATTAGGAACTACAATGTCTGCTTCTGTTGAGAAACAACGTACGTCCCACTAGTTTCTTTACGCACATAAGTGTTTTAACCGATAGGCCAGAAATTGTAGTTACGGATTGCAAAATGTGGTCCATTAACGTTTACATTTCTGTCGATAAACCCTTTTTTCTCGAAAATGCATATATTTAATTGCAATTTTCACAGAATATTATTCGCAATTTAAGACAATCCAGCTGGAAAAAAAACGAAAATATTTCTGATTTTTATTAAGGATCAATTTTTAAACGGGAGAAATTTGGCAACATCTGAAAGTTCATACGGTGTGTTTCCTTGGCGCAAAAAACACTTAAGTTGTTTTAACCGATAGGCCAGAAATTGCAGTTCCGAATAGCAAAATGTGGTCCATTTAATGTTACATTTCTGTCGAAATAAACCTACTTTTCTCAAAAATGCATAGGTTTAGAATATCATTCGCAATTTAAGACAATCCGGCTAGAAAAAACGGATATATTTCTGATTTTTATTAGAGATTAATTTTCAAACGAGAGAAATTTGGCAGCATCTGAAAGCTCATACGGCATGTTTCCTTGCGCAGAAGTGCTACACTTACTCTGATTCCAACCTTCTTGAATTTAATGTCCCGGCGTTTTGTAATGTTCGGCTCAAACCGTCGCTCCTTTAGCGTAAAGGCGTATCTCAATTTACACTTGAACCCTGTGCTCCGTATAACTCTATGCATTTTAGGGCTCATACTGCAACAGAGATACGCGCTTACGTCACGACGTCATCCCACCGTGCACCGGAAAGCCAAACATCAAACTTTCCGGGAGTCGGGATCACGTCTGCGGGGGATGCTCTCATCCATCGGTGCAACAATCATCACTCCAACGTTGCCAAATCGAGCTAAAATACGCACATTTCAACGGATAAATCTCTGCTAATCGACGTGACAACGGGACGTCCGAAATCCGGGCGAGGCAGATGACAGATGTGTATTGGGCCAGGGAGCACGGTGGCACGCACGAAACTATTCAACACCTTGCTGATGACGGGGGGGTCGAAGGGGGGAGAGGGGGCAGGATATGACGTCACAGCGGGAGCCGAATACTAAATGAGCCGTGACATTGTTGGCAAAATTGTGCACCAACAACCGATGATGACAACGCGAGGGAGAGCCCGTTCGATTGGACAGGGACGCCGGGGACAGCACTCTAGTACACTGTAAGGGGACTGGATAGAACAGAGAAGTGTCTAATCGAATTTTGGAAGAGATATATCAGATGTGCTACTAATTTTGATTCTAATCGGCCGTGAATTTTCTCGTATCAAAAATTCGTAGTCGAAAAAAAATATGATCTGAATTTGAGAGGAGGCGTTGAGCATTATCCCTAATATTGCCTTTTTCGGAGGGAGGAAATTTTAAATCTTTCTTACTCGGTTCGATCGTGATGTGAAATCGTATCTTCCTGATGAACTCTCCTGCATGTGGCTATCCTTAGTTCCTATGGGTTTAAAATTGATTTAAGAAGTTTTTTACGATCTGTTTTGGACCAAAAACACTCAAAAATATGAAAAAAAATGAAAAACCGCGCCTTGCGGATGAAAAATAATAACAATGGATAACGAGAATGCTCACTATCTCAATTTCGATGTTAGTGTAGGGCCGCGAAAAATGATTCTCCTTCAATCTGTGGAATAGGCAAAAAACACTCTACTGTGTTGCAATTGTATGCCTTCGTTCAATTAGGATGGTACACGGAGATCGTCACAAAATTGAACCCCGCTGTTGGACAGTGCTGTCCAGCGTGGTATAATGAAACTCACCGAGAATTCTTCTCTTGAAATCGTGCATGCCAATGGGAAAGCTGTATTGGAACCTCACCTGAAAAAAGAAGATAATACTTAGTCAATAAACTATAGCCAATAAATTTTAATGAAATTTTATTTTCATCATTATTTGTGAATAAAATTATCAACAATGTAAGGTGAGGGGAAATGAATAATTTGAAGATAAAGGACTGTTTTCCACCAAGTTGTTCACTAGAAAACAAAGAATATGGATAAATTAAGAATACATAAATATTGATACCTACCACCCCCGAAGCGTCCCGGGTATTTTGATGTCTGTTCAGCCTTATTCACCCATTTTCTCCTTTTTGTTACCGTTGAATTACACGGGGGAAAAAATGATATTGCTGACTTAAAAATGTTGAAGTTTGAAAAAGGTTCCAACATGTTTCAATGTAGATTTTACAATGAAAAAATGCTAATTTAACCACCCCTTTGGTTAAATGCCACTATTATAAAATTTACATTTGAAACATGTTGGGCCTATTTTTCAACAGTTTAATTGTTAAATCAGCCAATATTGTTGTCATTTCATCCATGTGTTCACGCTCATTTTTTGTAGTATCCCATAAAAATAAAATAAGAGGGTAAATTTTGGTACAGTGCAGCAGAGGTATGCGTTTTTTAGATTCACCGTCGATTTGGTCGCGAAGTGTTCGGAAAGTGGACAATGCACAAACTTTGCATAGCCCGACCGGTCCGAATGATCCGGGTCCGAAACTCGAGATGGGACGAATTGTTTCGTCGACAGTTTGTTCAACTCGAAAATGTACTTCGTTTCATTCGCGCTCCAAACTCCGAAGTTCGAGGGAGATTGCCCCGAAGTGGGAGGCCACGAGGTAACAAACTTCCCGACGCAGGTGTCAGCTGGCATGTGATGAGCGTGAGATTTTCACGCTTTTTGGAGGGAAAATCCTTGAAAAGAATACGATTTGTCCAGCAGCGTAAGAACTGGAGTACCTATGTATAGAGTCCTTTTAAAGTGAGAGTAACATCGAAACAAAAGTGAGGTTGATTTAACATTGAAGATGTAAAAATAGTGGACAAGAACTTATAAAATGCTGGATTACCCGCCACAGCAGTTACTTTAGCAATGCCAGGATGTAGAATTAACTGCGATGGCGGGTAATTCAGCATTTTATAAGTTCTCGCACACTTGTTTTACATACAGAATGTTAAATCAACTTCACTTATTTTTCGGTGAATGTAACCGTACTTCTCAGCTAATTTAACTGTGCTTCAGTTCATATGGCTAAACTCTCAAACCAAACCAAACCTAACTTAACTATTATATCGACGGTGTAAGTCCGCAATCACATACCTATCTCGTTTGCGGTGTCTGAAAATCTCCGCCTCTATGTTATTTTTTTTAAAGGAGAACAAATTGATATCACTCCTTGAAGTTCATGCAAAATTTTCTTCATACAGAGAAGAAAAATCACGGCAGTTTTAAAGAATTGCCGTAGAGTAGTTTTCTGTTTCATAAATGAGGTATGACAGGAAGTCTGCGATGCCGCAAACCGAGTTATGTGATTACCGACTTACGCCGTCGATATATAGTGCTGTGACATAGCGTGCGTGCGATTTTTAGCGTGGCCTCTAGATAAAGGACACGTTAAAAATCGTGTTTTCTGTTAGTTTCTTCATCTGAACCAAGAAGCCTTTCCTCCTCTTGAGACCATCAGAGGCCAAGGAACTGTATCGGAACTTTCATTCATTCATTTATTTACGATTTTCGGTCTGGCGCGACAAGGTAAGCAGATCGACAAGTGAGTCGACATCACATCGGTAGCGGGTGGGTAAGAGAAGGTAAACTTGGGCATGTTTCAAAATTTCGAAAGACTCGGGTTGACAGCTGAAACTGAATGGTAAACATTAACTTGGTTTTCACCGCGCTGTTGTCACACTGCGGCAAATCTGTGACTGTGGTGCTAGAACAATGAATTACTGATGCGTAATCCTCAATCCCATCAAAATTGATTTTAGGTTTTCATGGTGGGTTCCTACGAGAAAATTTTATTGCTCCTTCAAGGGATTTGATGAGTTGAGTTTACGGTATTTTTGAACAATTGTTACCTGATAAGGGAGATCGGAAAAAATCCTACTTTAAATTAAGACAATTGTCCGTTTTATGACGACCTGAAACGGCATTGCCCATTTTCACTTTTTGGCGTCCAGTTCTTTGTAATATGCAGCTAGTTAAGCTTAAAACTACTAACTCATTCAATTTAATTTGATTATATTCCATTTTAATGAAATCCAAATTAATAACCCAACTCCGGGTAAAATCTGAGGCAAAAGACTATATACGTACATCTGATTCTAGGATCAATTAATTTTAACCGACATGTTCCATTAAAACAATTAAACATCGATGAATTGATACTTCGATCACCGCACTAAAAAAATGAAAATGCTGATATGCCGGTTGTCTTAAAAATGTGCGATGGCCACAAAAAAAATTTCCAAACTGCTCCCCCTGGTAAGAATTGGCAGTAGAATCTGTGTTCCAAAATACCATAGACCTACAGCTGCCTGTAAGATTTCCAGTAGCTTCTATAGCCGGCAACACAGTTTCTTATAGCCCTTTATAGCCGATGGCGAGTAAGCAACAGCCTGGCGATAAAGTGTATACTACGCGTTACTAATTACGGATGCTAGGATTCAGTGAGTTTTTGGACTACTGCTCTCTTTTTGGGCCGTAGTATCTTGATTTATTTTTCGAGGAAAGCTCCGTACTTTTGAAGGATGCCTGCCACTCCTAATATGTTGGAGCGCCTTCAATTTCGTATGATACTGTGCAATACCTCTGGTGTGAAATAGTTGCCTCAAGCGCCGCGGCATGCCGCGGTGCGGTAGGCGGGCAGCCAGCGCGGATCGCGCACTGGCGCCTACAAACCTAACAGGGATACTTCACGCGTTGCGCAATGCGTGAAGTATCCCTGTTAGGTTTGTAGGCGCCAGTGCGTNGCGCCTTCAATTTCGTATGATACTGTGCAATACCTCTGGTGTGAAATAGTTGCCTCAAGCGCCGCGGCATGCCGCGGTGCGGTAGGCGGGCAGCCAGTGCGTCGCCGCTCCGCTTTGCGTTAGGCTCTAATATTTAATCTGACGGAGACAGCGTTATTCAACTTATGATTTTATATGTATTTGCACATCCTGTATGGATTATTCTCGTTTTAATTGATGAAAAAAAATATGTATTTAAGAAAAATATAACGTAAGTTTTGTGAATATTAAGGTGGTTCTGTATCAAACTTAATGATTTCCAAAGCACACGAATTTCTACACAATTTCTTATAGCATTTTATAATCGATGGCGAAAAAGCAAGAGCCAGGCGATAAAGTGTTAAGCCCGCCGATAGGAACTATAGAACTGAGATATGCACTGAGAACAAAATTTCGAACACATGAACCACAGTAGCATGTTCCATATCGGCCGCACTATTTGGTTTCATGTGACCATACTTCTCGGCTCATTGAACTGTACTTCAGTACATAAGCCAAACTTTCAAACGAAACCGAACTGTAAAATAGTTCCGTGGCATGAACCAAACTATAGAGAGAGCTCGCTTTGGGGAGATGAGTTATTTCCACATTTTCGGCGTGCAAGAATAACAAAACCACTGCCTGTATCTCTACAGCATTGCATACGAAGATTTTTGTTGTTGTTTGTTTGGCAATCTTCTCTAGGTATTCATAGAGTCCCTTTATACCCAGAGTTAAGACAACTCGATTATCAGCTGACTGGCAGCCGGCCTTGGCTGGCCATGGGGGCCGAAACGAGTGCACCCAAACGAACGATATTGAGGGATAAGGATCAGGAATCCTGCGACGTCTGTCACACAAAAACAACAACATCAACAAATTGATCAATTAAAAAGAAAATGAGATTGGTTTGTGAATAATTTCCTAATCTATTTTCATTTTGGACCGATGGAAATAACAATTTACTCTTGATAAACCACAATTAGGTAATATTTTCATTATTCTTGTTCAAATTCGAGGTGCCACCATCTTGGTGCACTCGTTTCGGCCTCCATGAGCGAGAACCAATCAGAATTGGATTTTTTTTTAGGCCACTTTCAGTCCAACCAAAAGGTAGCCAAAAGTGAGTTGTCTTAACTCTGGGTATAAAGGGACTCAAGGTATTCAGCCTGAACATACGAAGATGTGCACGATTTCATTTAATCGTCATTATATGTTCATAGGATGTAAGTCTAACATGACTTAAGAGGAAGGAGAACAATGATATGCACTCTTTGTGTCTATGAAATAGAAATTGATGATCATAAGTAAACATTATCGTGAGCATAAATATCTAATTTACATGCGGTTCCCTTAATTGGTGGAACTAACACGTGCCGCGGGTAACCTCAAACCCATGATTAACGATACGCGACTACAGCGTCCTCTTGCCACCGACTCGAGAAGTTATGGTGTTTCCCTCCAAGAGCGAGATCAGACGAGACGAAACATTTCTAATCGAAATTAATGAGCGAATAATTCGAGACATCTGATTAGGAGCGACGCTGGTGTCGAATCAAAACATCATAAATCAAAATTAGCACCGACCGAAACTTTAACTTGTCTATGAGCATGAAAGCTGAGGGGAGAGTCTGGTTTGCACCAGACCTTCGTTATTTGGTCCCTTGCGCCGCGGCAGAGTTTTAAAAATTCTACCTCCTCGCGCAAAAGCACCGAGATCTTCGTTACCATATCCTGATAATGCCGGCATTCAATTTTTAATGCATGTTTATGCGAGAAGAATGGAGATGTTGCATGTGTGAGGAATTTGCGGATTGACCATAGATTCTTGTATAAAAGTTCCCGAGAAACACGATGGCGCCACTGGTTTTCTCTGAAATCAACTCTCAAGCTCAAAAAAAGCTCTCAAGTTGAGGGCGTAATGGAGGGATATCCCACGCTATCCTGAGAGTCCACCTCTACATCAAGACAAACTCTCCACACAAAGATAGGGAGCAAATACATTAGCTGGGTTGCCGTATTTTCACTTTTCGAGTCCGCAAATAAAGTGGCAGCCCTGTCAATGTATTTGCTCCCTATCTTTGCAAGGAGAGTTTATCTTGATGTAGACGTGGACTCTCAGGATAGCGTGGGATGTCCCCTCCATTTTGGCCTCAACTTGAGAGCTACATATCATAGCCTCATAGAGCCTCACCTCATACATACTGTAGACGTGGACTCTCAGGATAGCGTGGGATGTCCCCTCCATTTTGGCCTCAACTTGAGAGCTTTTTTTGAGCCTGGGAGTTGATTTCAGAGAAAACCAGTGGCACCATCGAGTTTCTCATGAGCTTTTACTTAAGAATCAACAATCAAATCGCAAATTCCTCACACATGCAACATCACCATTATCTACAATGTGGGTCACTGGTGTACTGACTGTGAGAAAAACAAGTTAATAGCAGCAATAACTTATAAGGGATAATTTCACCAAAGTGACGGTAGAATAGAGAATTTGCATGAAAAAATGTTATCGCTGTATCTGAGAGTGCTTTATGAGCTGCTTCCCAAGTCCGTTTCATAATTTTCTTCCAATATTGGAAACTGTAGAAAAATTGATTTAAAATGGAGAAAATCTGCCGCATTGTGACGTCAACAAGTGACATTTCCCATTTAAACACACGTATTTCAGTGGATTAGACCAATTGGTCCTATCTCCACTATACTAATTCCTCGTTTAAAAAACCAATAATACATAATATGCTCAGTTCCCTCAGTTTCTTTTGAAACATGAAATTCACAAAAGCTCAGACAAAATTCGAAGATTAGGTACTATTTATTCGGCAAACAAGTGACGTCTATTGAATTAAAAACATACTGCCTTGTGTAATACAGTCAGACATCCAACAACATGATTACCATGAATCTATCTTATGTGTAATCTCTTAGTAATCATAAAAAATACAGTTCAAAAATTATATTTCCCAACCTTACCTAAGGCATGAAACACTACTTTTTTTCAATTAGTATATATTTTTGCGTTGGAACAAGTTTTGAATTATTGTTGTAGAGAGCTTCCAGCTAGAGAAGCAGATGACACCCTAAAGAAGACGGAGAGATGCTAGCCTCCGAAAAATATCTAACTAGACAGATTCCAGAGGCGGCTATGTGTCGCAGAGGGCGGCGCGAAACGCATATTAGCGCCTACAAGGGCGGGGGAATACTTTACGCGTTGCGCCAAACACAGTGCGGTCGCTGGTCGTCATGAAAAGCATATCGACGGTGTAAATATAAAACAAATGGACGGTGTAAGTCGGGAATCACATAACTCGGTTTGCGAAGTCGCAGACTTCCTGTCATACTTTATTTTTTAAACGGAAAACTACTCAACGGCAATTCTTTAAAGCTGCCGTGATTCTACATTCAAAATTCTACAATAACTTTAAAGAATGATGTCAATTTGTTCTCCTTTAAAAAAATAACAAGGAGGCGGAGATTTTCAGACACCGCAAACGAGTTATGTGATTGCCGACTTACACCGTCGATATGAGCCTGTATAGTGCACTGCAAATGTAAAAGCGGCTAATACATATGAACAATTTTTAGGGTAAATGTGTGGAAAAAGACTCCCCCTATTCGTTATAAATACATGAACAATTGAAGAGTCAACATGGATTGTGTCGCCTCTAGGCTGAGGCGTAAACATTCCTAAAGCACAATGGCTTCCAAATTGTATAAAACTGACGACATAGCAACCCTATGGACAGACTTTCCCGATTACACTATATACACTATATCTTTAGGTGACGTATTGCTCTAATGAAGCAGATCGGATGGGTTCAAAAGGCCGCGGGACAACGTGCAATGTCCAAACAAATCTATTCCAAAGTTTCAGATCCGGCCCCGAGGTGATATCGAGGAGGGATCGGTTCAGCCAAAGCGCATTACGTGCATCATCCACCGTGAATTCGGAATGCATGATCAGGCTCCAAATCTCATATTTAGTGGCCTAAAACCAACTGAATCACATCATTTGTTTATTTCCCACAGGATGTTGTCTTTTTCGTCCTCTTCTCTCACAATTTCACCTCATCTGTTGTCGGATTGCGCAAATTCTCAATTATTCGCGGTGGACTGAATGGTGGATTATTTCTGAATAAGAGGCGCCTCACGCCTTTTCTATCCTGAGTGGCTATGCAGAGAATGATGCGATACGGTTGAAAACTAATGTGCTAGTTACACGCTCAAATTCCCATCAATTTCCGATCAAATGGTGACTGGTGCGCACCATCCACCATCAAATTTCTGCGGCCTCCAAAAATTTGATGGTTGATGATGGAGCTGTGGGGCTTATCCTTCATCTGATTTCCACACAACCGTGCTTATTTTATGCTTATTTCAATCAACACGCTCTTTTAATTGATTTTACTCATCAATCTAGATAACTATCGACCGCCATCTTGGTCATCATTTTGATCGGAATTTGACGGGAATTTGATCGTGTAACCAGGCCATAAATATTTACACACTCAGCTGTCAAATCAACACATGGATATCATTTTTATAATCGAGGAAAAAATCTCGATGGACTTTCATCGAAATCGCCGATCTCTAGCTTTAGAAATAATTTTCATCTTTGAGGAGATTTTTTATTAAGTCTTTTTGCGGATGAGGTAGCACGAAAAATCCAAAAGCTTTCAAACAATGATTTTTTCACTCTCTATTTAACTGTTAGTTAATGAATGCATTACCAAACTATGTAGATAGGCAGTACATAACAACCGGGATGAACCAACTTTTATAGCAGATCCCTCCGCAACCTCGTATTTTCAAAAGTGCATGCAAACATTAACATTATTCCTGAATAAGCTTATTCTGTCACTCTGTCATTGAATACGACAGCGCTGACCGCTCCGCGAGCGAACTCCTGCAAACAAAACGACCAGTAGCGTGGCGTGCTTTGCGATATATCGATTGATCTGCCATTTAAACCCATGCAAAAAGATCGATAAACAGGGTGTTCGCAATGAGCACCTTAATAATCGATCTTTTACCACAGTTTCAAATGGAGAGATATCGATAATCGATCATTCACGCCTCGCCACTGTAAACGACAGCTCCCTCTCGAGAAATACATATCCGTGGCAAACTGATTCGAACAGCTCTGTCCATCGCAACATTCAATCGGTTAATTACACGAATCACCTGGGGACATCTGTGATGCTATACATTTCCGATCATTTTGAGGGGCGACCATTTATTCCTGGGCGGGAGAGTACAGAGGACCCCCACCCCCCTCTACCCNCCCCCCCCCCCCCCCTTGCGGTGATTTCGAATCAACGGCCTCCCGCCTTTAACGCACACATTCACTGATTACGGTCAACCGTGCTCACACAGTATAATTTATTCTAATAAACGCGGCTCGCGATTAAAATTTGCCCCACTGTGACTATGTTGCTGAAACGACGGTGCCAAATTGTGCGAAATTTTCTCGCGTGGCTGAAGGAATGTCGTTAGGGATTCGGACGCAACGTGCATGAACGTGACATCTCGCGATGAATAAAAGAGTACGTCACTCGTGAGAGCGTTACAGATATTTTAATCACGTTCGCGTTGTGTTTGCCTTTGTTGACTGATGCGTGAAAGAGAACCTTTTTTAGTCCGGATTGTTTCGCTTGATTCAATTTTGCATGTAGTTCAGCGACATTTTTCAATACGCTGCTGCGTTGCACGTATTAAGATATGATAGATGCTCCGCAGCCGGTGACAAGGTATACAATAAAATACCAACTTAAAAAGTGGGTAACAAGGCTAAAATTTCACGAATACAACCAAAACGTTTCGGCTGAAAACTCAGCCTTCCTCAGTTGGATGAATAAAAAGAAAAATGGTAAAAATCTAAAATAGTACCTAGCTGGCACCAGGTATGTATGTAATTGTATAGTATCTAGGAATAACAACATTTTCGCTTTGCAAGGTACAGCCAGGTACTATTTTAGATTTTTCCCATTTTTCTCTCTATTTATCCAACTGAAGAGGGCTTAGTTTTCAGCCGAAACGTTTTGGTTACATTCGTAAAATTTTAGCCTTTTTACCCGCTTTTTAAATTGTTATTTTATTGTTGCACGTATGCCAAAAGTTGTTTTTGCATTGTCGCAGAGACTGCCAAAGTAACGTTTAGTTCGCGATCTGACTTACGTAGACCATTGTGTTTTCATGAGCGGGAAGTTTTAATTCACGCGTCAAGAAACATTAAATCGTCACCTTCCAGGCAAAGTATCACAACACACACAGGCGCCACAGGCGCCATGCGACGTTTAAAAATTTCCGCCGCCATTTTATTTTTTTACTGAGAAATTGCTGGTTGAATCTGTTCGAAAATTTCACTAAATTTTATCGGCAGCACAAAGAAAATTCAGTGTAATTTTCGGACAGCTTCGTTGAACAATTTCTCTGTAAAAAAATATAATGGCGGCGGAAATTTTTAAACGTCGCATGGCGCTTGTGATACTTTGCCTGGAAGGTGACGAAATATCTTGGTTAGGAGTAAATTTCAGTGATTTTCGTTGCACGAACCGTGTTCTACGTTGAATTTTGGTTACCAAATATGAATCAGAATGCTTAACTTCGTACCTTGTCTAGTGGTCCATTATACGTCAACTTTTATGGCGTCTAAAATTTTGCAAAACTCGTGATGTGTCATTCGTGATGATGACATCACTGAGGCGGGGGACCCTCCGTGTTTATCGTATTGTGAACTCCGAGTTTCATTTTCGTGACACCTTTTCAGGCAGACACAGTATTATGACGCATTTTCACGGAGGAAAAAGTCTATCAAATAGGATGGATTTCCTAGATGAATAGAATCCTTTTGAGCGCGTACTTTAGGTTACCTGTGTAAGGATGCACAGCAAAAATGCTTTTCTGCTATTTTTCGTCATTTTCTAAGGGCCGATTATTGAAATTGATAGACAAAGCTATAGACAAAGAAGACAAAAGGAACATGGAGGGATTTTATTGGTGGAGGCGAGTGGTTGCTATAGACAAAGGAGGTAGGTAATAGACTAAATAACAGCAACCCATGAGAGACCTTATGGTTAGTCTATCATTTTCTCCCTTAGTCTATAGAAACCATGCATTTCAACCGATAGGATAGCTCCATGTCCCCTATATTCCCTATGTCTTCTTCGTATATCGCTTTGTCTATCAATTTCAATAATCAGCCCGCCGGTCCGGTGAGATTAAATTCACTCAAAATACAACGGAGAAGCCGTAGGATGAACAGAAATAGAAAAACACCAACAATATCTATGAAATCGACATGTCTCGAAAACGCGCGCAACATCGACTTTGATTTTGACGCCTTACAGTGGATCGAGTTAATAGAAGAGGTCGGTCATAATATGGAACCTTTAAACGCTTATAACACCGTTTACACAAATTTAGGAGGTTCTAGAGTGATTCCACTGGTTTTTTCATGAAATTTTCTTTTAGAGGCATCCCTTAAAAGTTAACCCCTGACGAAAATCGGACATTAAAATTTGCGGTTTTAGTAAGAATTTCATGTCCGACCTCTCTAATTAACTAGATCCACTGTGCGCCGTAAATGAACAAAATGCACAATCCTAATTTGGGGTGTGTGTTGTCTACCAGGCTCGGACTGGCCATGAGGTCAATCTGCCATTGGCTGCTGTGCCCATAGGCGCGCCGAAGATACGTCCCTCTGACAGATATAAAATTAAGAATAGAAAAAATTATGACTAAGAAAATATGCGAAAAATAGATAAATGAACGGGAGAAGAGGAAGTAAGGAGTTAAGTCCCGTAAGTAGTGAGAGTTTAGAAAGAGTGGGGAACGGAGGTCCAGGAGCTATAAACCAGAAATAAGTCCCATGAGGCGCCGGAGTCTACTATAATGCTAGAAAAAAGTTTTGGGGCTTTTTCTTGGGATAGCACATTTTTCAAAATGACTAATTGATTTGGACACACCATAGCATATTTTGAGCAAGCTTTACAAAACGAGGTCTGATTGCATCTCACCTATATTCAGGTGTGTTACTCACATAGCCCTTGAAGCAGCACTACAAATGAAACAAACGAAACCAACACGGAAAATGGAAATAGATTGCTTTATGGAAATAGAGCAAGGGAAAAGATGCGCGTTGACGACGGCGCAGAGATACAACTATTCGTACTTGATGGATGTCAGCGTTGCATCTGCAAAATTGAAGGCGCGAAGCGTGAACTTACGATTCTCTATGCTGCCAATGGGGTGCAGCTTAGATTTGGGAGTAAATTTACAAAACGAGGTCTGATTACGTCTCACCTATCTTCAGCTGTGTTACTCACATAGCCCTAGAAGCATCACCACAAGTGAGACAAACCAAACCGCATGCTCTAATGCACAATATGGAAATAGAGCAAGGGAAAAGATGCGCGTTGGCGACGGCGCAGAGATACAACTATTCGTACTTGATGGATGTCCGTGCTGCATCTGCAAAATTGAAGGCGCGATGAACTTGCAATGCTCCGCTAAACGTTACCGCATAATAAGGTGTCTTTCAGATTCGGGATGAAAGGCAAAAAAGAGGCCCGAATACGTCTCTCCTGTTGTGAGTACGATGCAATGGCCTGATCAGGGGGCCTGCCAAAACCAGTGAATAAGGTGCGATTCGATTTGTTTCTACGAGTGAGGCGCAAAATTTTGCAAATCAAGTTAGGATTGCTGAAAAGTTTGTTCAACGCTCTGGTCATCAGTCATTATTGGGCAAATCTAAGCGTTGACTTCCGAAAGTACCTTTCACACTAAAAAAAAGTCGCTTGGATCTAGAGTCCAGACTTTTGAAAACAATGACAAGAAAAAATACTCTCGATTCAATCATATTTTTGCTTGAATCAAAAGGAAGTTTGCTTAAATTGAGGCATTGGGTGCAAAAAGGGCGCACTTCTCGATCGCATTGTTTCAGAATCTCTGTTGCTAATTAATCCCTTGGAGAAGAATTTAATGGGTGATTTTTCAAGAATTCTCTTCATAGACAATTGTACAATCATTAGGATTATTCAGAAAATTCTTAGTGAAATGGATGCATCTACTTTCCTTACAATGAATGAAATATTAGAGGAGACTCTGAAACACTGCAACCGAGAAGTGCTCCTTTCGCGACCAGTGCCTCAATTAAGGCTTGGTTTTAGATTTAAGCAAAACTTCGATTGAAACAAGAGTATTTTTTCTTGTCAATGTTTTTAAGAGTCTGGACTCTACATCCAAGCGACTTTTTTTCCAGTGCACACTATAATGAAGATAGAATGTGGGGTCTTTTAAACTGTACCTGGTCAGATTATTAAAATAATGGCACCATTATATGCCTTGAAACATATAACTCAGGAAGAATAAATTGCCGATAACTGCGGATAAGTTGGAGACGCAACGTTTCCTGGGCAGGACGGAAGAAAAACAACGCACTGCGATTGAGGTGACAAGAGAGGCGACCACAAAAGAAATCATGCAAGAGCGGCGACAGCGTCATTTTCTAAATGAGGCTTGCTTTTCCCAAGGCAGAACCGCTCGACATCCTGCACCGTGCAACACAGCCAATAAGCGCCGTTCTCTGGATATACGCCTCATTTCAGAGATAATCTCCGAAAGAACTGGAAATATGCCCTGCCCAATATTAAGTTTCCCTTTATTGGGAGAGTCTAAAAAAATCAGCTCATGGATGTCACCAACTGCGAAAAAAGTCACGCAGTCCGAACGTTTTTCCTGATCCTTGATCAATTCATCCCCGTATTCCTTTCTCATTCCGTTTGTTCCCTGGAATACCACTAATTCCATCAAATTTACTATCTTAAAAACCGTTTGTTACAATGAGGAGGTCTAATACATGATAGATAGCCAATCAGAAATGGATTCCCACAGTCTTAACTCTCAGTATAAAATCGGTTATGATGCCTCGTTAAACAATTTGGCTACCAAAGCGTAAACATGCTGATCAAAAAAATTCCGCACCACTAGGACCAGGGACCCCTGTAACTCTTGTACAAAATTAAGAAATTTTGTGAGTGCTGAGTAAGAACCCTAGGGATGATTTGGGTGGTGCAGGAGTATTGAATCACCCTGTATAAGGGTAAAACAATAGAGTTGCCAACTTAGGTCCCAAAACTATTAACACCCTGAGCCAATCAATTTATCAAGAATTAGCCTTGCTGGATTTCACGTCGCCTGATTCCCTCCCATGTTTTAGAGTTTTACAAGAATGTTTTCGCTCTCATTGCACGCTGAATTTACCGTCCAATGTGTCTTCAAGCCTTGCAGCTGCAGGCTGTCCCCCAAGCTAGAGTACGTAACTCCAACGAGAATTCCTTGTAAGATCGGCGGTTTTTACCTAGCGTGGCTGCGGTGGCTACCGTGCACTGCGTGCACTCCATCATCGAACCTTGCAGCTGTAGACCGCCCATCGAGCTAAAACCACTCAACTCCAACGACAATCCTGTATAAAATTAGCGTTTTTAGCACATCTCGCTTGGGGGATGGGCGACATCTTGCGGTGTCGCGTCGTTTCGATCGCCGCCGCTCAAGATGTTTCAATTCGTCGTCCCTTTAACGTAAGGGCGTATCATAATTTCCATGTGAGCTCTGTTTTACACATCAGTGGCAAGGCGTAAATGATCGATTATCGATATTTCCCCATTTGAAGCAATGGTAAAAAGTCGATTATTCAGGTGTCCGTTGTGAACACCCTGTAAATCGATCTTCTTCCATAGGTTTAAATGGCAGATCAATCGATATATCGCAAAGCACGCCACGCTACTGTTATACATAAACCGGTATGCTTTCTGGGGCCCATGCAAAAATCGAGATACGCCCTTACCGCAGTGGAGCAACGAATTGATGAAGCGTGAATCATCAGCTATCGATAAATCGATATTTCCCCATTTGAAACTATGGTATAAAATCGATTATTGTTGTATACCGCGATAATCGATCCTATTCCATAGGTTTAAATGGCGGATCAATCGATACATCGCAAAGCACGCCACGCCACTGTACACATAAACCGGCATGCTTTCTAAGGCTCATGCGAAAATCGGAATACGCCCTTACGACGGAGGAGTAACAAATTGGTGAAACGCGAATCATCAGCTATCGATAAATCGATATTTTCCTACTTGAGGCTATGGTAAAGAATCGATTATTGTGATATTCCTTGATAATCGATCCTATTCCACAGGTTTAAACGGCGGGTCAATCGATTTATCGCTGAGCATATAGCGACTCGCCCGGGATTTTTTCCAAACCACCCGGCACCTGGCAAGATGAATGAGCCGCCGGAGTCAATGGGCGGCCCGGGACGCTCCCGTGTGGGGGGGGGGGGGGGGGGGGGG
>NW_017551177.1:1157631-1174155 GCF_001854935.1 Bemisia tabaci | reverse complement strand
AAGATGGCGGCCCCGCACGAAAACGCGGTCCGGACTCCCAGAACATCAATTTCTGTACAACTTGGTGAAAAAGAAGATTAAGACATAGATGTTGTCTCCTCATCAATGTTAAAAACTGTGCGGGGCGGTGGCGGCTCGCGGAGCGAGTCGCAAGTTCGTCGCGAAGCGTAGAACTGGGGTCCAGGGGCACTCCCCGGCTAGACGTGTCAGCTCGCAAAGCGAGCTAATCACGACTAGTTTTGATATATAGGTGTTGGATTTTTCGAAATTACATGGACCACGAATTGTTTTCCGTTTAGACAGGGAAAAAACCTAATTCATTCTCACAAAGATATGAATGCTTAATGGCTCTATACGTCAAGATAGTGCTTGGAAATGTGGGGCTTGAAAAGTTTTAAAAAAATAATTTTTAAAACAAGATGACATTAGGGGCTTAGATGACGAGGAAGTGCAGGTTTTGCTACTCCGAGAAATACTTGTTTAAATTTTCTAAATTACATGGATAACCAATTATTTTCGGTTTAGGCAGGAAAAAGAACCTAATTCATTCTCACAAAGATATGAATGCTTAATGGCTCTGTAAAAACGTCAAGATAGTGCATGGAATTGTGTGGCTTGAAAGGTTTTAGAAAAATAATTTTTCAAACGAGATGACATTAGGGGTTTAGGGGAAGAGGCGAATAAGTGCAATGTGTTTTTGCTATTTCGAGAAATACGTGTTTGAATTTTCGAAATTACATGGGATACCAATTAATTTCGATTTAGGCAGGGAAAAAACCTAATTCATTCCCACAAAGATTTGATTGCTTAAAGGCTCCAAAAAAAAGTCAAGATAGTGCATGGAAACGTGGTGCTTGTAAGGTTTTAGGAAAATAATTTTTAAAAAATACTCATAGCTGAAAAAAAGTTCAAACTGACTTTTTAATGCTTACAAATTGGAATCGGGACTAAGTCTAGTTTTACTTGAAATCATTGATATCTTAATTTTTTTTAAAAAAAATTACTTGAACGCCTCGTCTCCAAAGCCTCTCAAATACAATTTATGTATGTATGTATGTATGAGCCGCTTTTACGGCGCGCTAGGGCGCTCTGCGACGCCTATTCTCCACAGGAATCTGTCATGGTAGAGATCCTCCGGAAGCTGGCATCTCTCCATCTCTTCATGGATGCCCTCTACCCACCGTTTGGCTGGACGTCCTCTCCGTCGCCTACCTGGGGGGACCCACTCCAACACCTTCTTCGGCAACCTGGTATCAGCCATTCTCTGCACATGCCCATACCATACAAATACAATTTATCAAATACAATTTAACCGGAATATATTGGATGAAAAATCAAGAAATTTCATGAGCTGAAATTTCACGAAATTCTGTGCAACGCGATATCGCGATTCAATTAAAGTTCACGTATCTGTGCGATATCAAATTTCACAAAATTTGACCTAATAGTCTTCCAAAAAGTATTATAAATAATGAAATTGGAACTAATTTTAGGGGGCGAAATTTCTTTTGACTCTTAAGGAATGACATTTTACGAATTTTTGTGGAATGAAATTTCACAAAACGTCGCTCCGCTGACGTATGCGCGTATCTCTATTTCCACATGAGCACCAGGGGCGTAGCGTGCTTTCGATATTAGCGTGCTTTGCGATATATCGATTATTATGCCGTTTAAACCTATGGAAAGGATCGACAAACAGGGTGTTCGCTGCGAACACCTTAATAATCGATTCTTAACCATAGGTTTAAATGGCATAACAATCGATGTATCGCAATTCACGCCACGCCACTAATGAGCGCTGGAAAGCATAGAGCTTTACGGAACAAAGGGCTCAAATGGAAATAGAGATACGCCCTTACAGAGCACCAGAGCGCAGCGGTGCTAAATTCTAACTTTTGCAACTTATCTCAATTTAACTATCAAAATTGATTTCTACAGGAAGAATCGAGTAAAAGGCACCGAACGTTTCGCTACGATGATCACTAAAAACACGAAGATTACAACGAAAATTACTCGTCTTTCGGACATGATGCTCAGCCAAATACGTGATACAACTATATCAACTCCTGAGCCGCTCAAATTGCATCCATCGAGATGAAGGCGAACTTAATTTCTCGTTCCCGTTTTCAGTTACTCTGATATAAGCGGGGAAGCTGGGTCACATTCTTGCTTTTACAACTTATATCAATGACATTATCAAAATATTTTTTGCAAGGAGTAAAACGAGTGCGAAACTGCTGTTTATTGTCTATTTCATACTCAGCATCTGAAGATTCTATGAACCTGACAGATAGAACGAAATGAAATTTCTTGAAATGCTTAGTTATTTTTATTTCATGATTTATTTTGCATCAGTGTACTCTCAGCTTACTCTCCTCGCGTCGTCTTGCATGGGACGATGCCACACTATGACTGTTTTGGCGTAACCATGCAAACATCTGTAAAATTATTTCTTCTCTACACCGAAGGATAAGTTGGCTCGCACTGGGGCACTGGCCGCTACGCTGCCCAACCCCAAGACAGCGCGGAGGGCCCGCTTCGTATTATTTTGCTAATTGCCGCCTTAAAAACACAATTACAAAAGGAATTAAAAATCTTAGGATATCACCATTTCATAGCCATTTTATCGATAGAAAATGTATTTGTCGCAACGGGAAATAGGGTGAAATTGTGGTATACTACCCCAATTTGTTAGATGACATAAGCATGTTTTAATTGTAGTAGTACCCAAGTTGGGGTAGTATCAAAATATTAGGGTTAGTAACCTAACTTATTGGGGCACTAACACAATGAATTGAGGTATTACCACGATTGATTGGGGACTGGGGTACTACCACAATAATTGGAAAGGTTCATATCATCTAACGACCCCTATCTCTTTCTTTCCGGGTTTACATTGATAGCACGTATCTTTTTATCTTTATTACGACAAATTATTTCGTTCCCCTTGAAAGTCTTTCTTTTTGGACCTGTTATTAAGACGAAATGTCCCTAGCCTATTTCGCCTCAACTTTCTTCGTTAGGGGAAATATTAAAAATATGCGACAGATTACCCACACTGAATCTGCGTTTGGAAGCGTAATAAATCAAAACTGTCAGAAACGTCAAAACACGAAGCTGTGTGCTGCGCACAAGTTGCACGAAGCATGAACATCTTTGTCAAACTTATTTCGCGTCGCCTTGCCTTGCGTTAATTTCCCGAATCCTAAGTTAACCTGCAGTAGCAGACGTGCGTCAAAAGTTGGTTTTGAAAGTTAATGCGAGGTTATTCAGGGCATTATGCCGGCATTATTTCTAAGTTTAGAACTGAGGTATTTTCCCAGGAATGCTCTTAATTATTTAGAGCTGCTGAGTGCTGATTTTTCCTTGCATTTGGATATTTAATTTTGACCAACCAAAAAGATAAGAATGACGGGAATTAGTGCACGGAGGCTTCTTTGCTGGAGCGTAATTGTCATCAAACTGAGTAAAACATTTGAATTCGAGAGTTCGACAGTGATATTCTTCCTTTAACAAAACATCAATTTGGGCTCAGAAGATGTCATAAGTGCTGAAATTATCTACATACTCTTAGTAGAATAAGAAATATTTCATCAACATTTAGCCACTAACCTGATTATTTAGGGATGATGTCATTTGATAAGTCTGCAAGTATTATCTTATCCGAAAACCTCAGCAAACCTTAGAAGTCGCGTGAAAAAAAAATGAAATTTCAAAAGTGGACCCACCTGCAACAAAGGAACATTAAAATTAATGAGTGCGCAATTATTTTAAGCATGCATAGAAGTAACTCCAAAATTTCTATAAAAAATCAAGTGTGTGCGTCGTATCATTGTAAACCTGCGAACACCTGCAAATACCTGCAGATTTACTTTATTTGTCTCTAAGCATATCATGATCCTGGTTTTTCCCGACAAATCAGGAATCATCGCGGAGATCACCTGATTCCGCTCCGGCCTGTTATTTGAATAGTGTACGAGGCAACAAGGAAAACATATGAACATTCGAGAGCTGCTAAATCTTCTCCAGTAAAATGTTCAGTGCTGCCATTTTCCAGGATTCATTCCAAATTTTGGAACTATTGTAATTTTCGAAATCTTCGGAATTCTCGGAATTTCAAGCTATTTTTGGAATTTTCTCGGGATTTCAAGCTATTTTTGGAATTTTCTCGGGATTTCAAGGTTCGTTTTTGGCAGTTTGACCGATTATTTGATCAAATTTGATAAATCCCAAGGTTGATGAAATTCCCTGATTTTTTCTGGTCGAGTCGCATTCCTTGACTTCTCCCGATCGCTAGTCACCCTAACCGTGCCCCTCCTACCCTTCAGACTCCTGATAAATCCCTTTATTTCATTGATGGGGGAACGTTGACCTAAAATCTTTGACCTTGATCCCGATCAATCGCTTTTCCTGTTGTGTTGATTCTTTCGCCTGCGTTGACTCATAAACGCGAATGCAACGGAGATGTAGGAAACTGAATCCGCGGTGTCGCGGATTCCCTTTCGCGGTGGGATGCGAAAGTGTTTTCGGTTTCACCGCTTCACCGATGGTGACCACCAACTTGCCTCGCAACGAAATCGATCCTCGCACACCGTTGCTGCGTTGAACCCGGAAACAATAATTTTAAACTCGATGATAGTTGATGAACAACTTGCTGAGCACAACATCAAATAAAGCTCCCCTGATGATGACTGAAGAAAGTCTGGAGAAGAATGAACCACTATAGAATACGATCTTTTAGTCCTAAATATCCAAATTTCTCTAATTCAAAGTCGAGAGAAAATATTTTAAACGTGAAAACAGTCGTTGAACGATGCTCTGTTTATACATGGGGTCGTATTGAGAAATAAAACTTCAAACCTCGTTTTCTCGGCATCACCTGATGCAATTTGGTACGTTTCTGTTAAACAAGGTTCAAATATCCGATAATACGGGCGCATGGAGAAATTTATGAGAGGAAAGCTTCGAACAATGAAATTAAATCACCTTCTCTCGTCTAGAAAACGACAAATTCTGGAACAACCTGTAGGTATTTTGACCATTATGGTATGGACCGCGTTAAACAGAAAGGAACCAAGCCACATCAGCAATTGCAAAATTCAATTGGGCAATAAAATTTTTGTGGGCAAAAACGATTGTGCATATTTTTGTGCAAAATTCAGTGAATGTTCTGCAAAATACGAAGCAAATTCCTTAAATTTTCAAATAAATCCGCTCAAACGTTCTCTAGTAAAAAATTAATTTGTCCAGTTAAGTTTTGCGATAACTGATTTGGCTTGGTCCTTTTCGGCTAAACGCGGTCCAACTTTGCAAGACTAGTTTTTGCAAATCTTATGTTAGAATTACTGAAACAATTAAAATTTGCAGGTGCCTGTATCTGTGTAAATCGCATGTTTAAAATGATTTTACGGAGAGAACTGAGCACAAGGATATCCCTGGTTTGTAAATTGAACAATTATTGGGGAAAATATGACATAACAACCTAATCTGCTAAAATACATATGTTTAAATGAGGAATTCCGCCAAATGACGTCGCCAAGCGGCACATTCTAAAAGCGCGTTTTACGCTAACCGCGTCGCACGGTGATTGACGCAACGCGTGAAGTATTCCTGCAGTCTTGTAGGCGCTTTATGCGTTTCACGTTGACCGCTACGCACTGTGCATGGCGCAATGCATGAGAATTTATATACTATTAGCAAGATAATAGCACGGGATCTCTAAATAATACTGTCTCCGGTTGAACTCACAGAGGATACAACCATCATTCATATCCGACATTCGCCTTCAATTTCGACATCAGTGGCGTGGCGTGAATTGCGGTGTATCGATTGTTGTGCGTCATTTAAAACAATGGTAAAGAATCGATTATTAAGGTGTTCGCTGCGAACACCCTGTCTATCGATCCTTTTCTATATTTTTAAATAACATAACAATCGATATATCGCAAAGCACGCCACGCCACGGTTCGACATAAAGGCAAAAAATATACCGGGAGCACGAATAGATGTCTATTCGAGGGCAAACCTTCATGTCGCTCCATAGGCTTTGATCGAACCGATTAACGATTCTGTTAACCTATCGATAAGTATCGTCCATCTGAAATCAACCTTCAATTTTGCCGCATAGGCAAAAATCATACCGAAGAGTGCGATTATTTACCTACTTAAAATACACATATCATATCGATGATGAAACTCCCAAACCAAGTATGTTAATTTGCGACGTAGCAGACTTTCTGTCAAACTTCATTTTTTAAACGGAAAACTATTCAGCGTCACTTCTTAAAAATTTTCGTAAACTTGCTCCTCTGCACGAAAAAAATTCTGTAAGAAGTTCAAAGAGTTGATTTTTGGTTCTTAAAAACAATGGAAGGGAAGATTTTTAAACACTGCAAACGAGATACTTGGTTTGGGAGTTCCACCGTCGATATATTGCTCCGTGTGTAGAACAATCGATCCTAGACAACGCAGGCTATGAATCGTATTCGATACATCGTAAACAGGTGAGATTGTATCGATATCGATTGGTTCAACATGTAAACATAGCCTGAAAAGTCAATTGAGTAATCTGAGAAAACGGGTTATTTGTGATAGATTTTTGATACCCAGAGTACAAAATGGCGATGAAGAGTGAAATTGTTAGGAATTCTCTCATTTTAAGATTTTTCAACTTGAGTCCTAAGAGTTTTGTTTGAGGATATGCAGAGGCAGATCCATCAATTTGGCTACACCTGTTTCCTTCTCTTTAAACTTATGTAAAATAATCGATTCTTGTTCGAACACCTGGCCTCTCCAAGAATCGATACATTTCCATAGGTTTAAATGGAGAAAAACAATTTTGCCAATTTGCTGGATCCGTCAATGAGGGTATGTTCTAATGTTTTGAACCAAACGATACATCGAACCACTATCGAATACGATCTATTTCACCTATAATCGATAATTATAATGTAC
Source organism: Bemisia tabaci (assembly GCF_001854935.1). Classification (NCBI taxonomy): domain Eukaryota; kingdom Metazoa; phylum Arthropoda; class Insecta; order Hemiptera; family Aleyrodidae; genus Bemisia; species Bemisia tabaci. Next base: position 1,167,201 of record NW_017551177.1, on the reverse strand, counting down.
GTAAATGGAAGAAAAACAGAGTTGTCAACTTTCGAGAAAGAGTCGAACTTGGTGCGAAAGCAGTCGCGGACGGGAACCATGGATTGATGCGTGATTCCCGACTGACAGCCCGACTTATCCATGAGTATCCCGCAGCGCCCCTGTTGCCACATGAGGCACTTTAAATTAATTTACGCCGATGCCACGCGCATATTTGGCAACGGCGGAGCGAGTATTTTCAGCTAAACCGTATTGTTTCAGCGCACACAAGCGCGCGGCCTTGAACCGGGCCGTAACAGATTTCGCTCTTGAAGCGTATTGAACCGGTAGCTGGGGGGCCAGGCGCCTGGTGGCATGTCGAATGCAGGCCGTATGAAACTTTCCGTGCGAGCATGCTCGGCGCTAAATCCTAATCGAGAGGACAGGGTGGCGTGGAACGAAAGGAACTTGTGAAAAATTGGAAATGGGTCGGTTATACTAAAATATACCACCCTAAGTCCCTGAATACGGACATGCCGATAATTTTGAGGTCAGGCCATGGAGCTCTGAGGGCCCAAAAGGGTAGCCAACCTATACATACATTCAATTAATCCAGAGTGATTTCTTTTATCAATTGGACGTATTTCTGCCAAACGAAACTATGTGCATTATGACGTGAGCCATATTATGCATATATTCTTATGGTTCTCAGGGATCATGTATTGATGCACATAGTTCCGTTTGGCAGAAATACGTCAAATTGTTACGACCCGTCGTTTGCGGTGCTTGAATCCCACAGGCGCCATGCATCGTATGCGCCTAAATATTCGGCTTTGGTGCCTAAATTATTAAAGCCTCGGCCAAAATTTGCGCGTAAATATACATGCGCGGGTATCAGAAATGTCCCTAAAATGTGAGATTGCGATTGGAAGAAATGTGATCCTGCTGAATCGCGACAATTAAACCATCTCTGACATTCCGAGCGATACCGTAACGATAATCTCAATTCCTCGGAAAAAAATAAAAAACCGTTTTAGCTCCTTAATGATCCCCGATGGCTCCTAAATTTTCATCGTGCTGACCACAATGGCTCCTAAAGATTTTGACGACATTCAAACACTGGTCGTTTGCAAAGCACGTATTTGACATATCTTTTGCATGAATTCACTCAATTTTTGCGAAAGAACGCTCATTTATAAACAATCTTGGCCATCTTGGTTTGATATTACCCCCGGCTCGAATTCATTAAGTAACGCTGGGTAAGACCCCCTCCCCCTTGTAACGCACCGTAACGCTGGTTCGAACTCCCCTCCACCCCTAAGAGCGTTACGTAATACTTTAACGGCCCCCTAAACTGGTTTTGCAGAGGAACTTCACTGAAAAAAAAGAATCTTAAAATTGCCGCCAAGAAGTATTTTTTCTTAAATCAAGAATTTTGCTGTTTAATAGAAACTATTTTTTGCTTAATCCAAGCATTTTTTTGCTTGTATCAAGATAAAACAAATTTTTGGCGGCAAATTCAAGGATTATCATGATTGAGCCACACACCATTTTTTTTCAGTGTATGTTTGAAAAAATATTGCGAAATAGTGACGCACATAATATATGATACGTGATCTATTGGCCTCATTTCACACCTGAACGTATCAAAAAACAAAGGGTGCCGTGCCGTGTGTGTAACACTTTTTCACAGGTTTCCTGTAAAAATGCGTGCGTAAACTTGGAGATTTTTCACGGTTATTTTTATTTAAAGCGCTCAGCTGATAGCGAGTCTTGCTTCTTCCTTTCAACTTTATGCGAAACGCCGGTGCTGCAGTATTTAATGGCGCATTAGCGCAGCTCAACGATTAGATGGAGGAAAGCAGCCTCACATTTTTTGAAGAGGAGTTTAGCCCATTTTTATCGTTTTTAATGCTTTTTACGACCAATAGCGTAAATTTAAATAACTTTCCCGATATTTACTCCCCCGAGGATAGTGTAGTTTTCTCTTTGATCGTCGAAATTTTAATAAGCGTGAACACAAACATGAGCATCCGAGGACTTTCCAACGTTTTTCAACTTACGCGATTTATAAAAACTCGCCTTCCTCTGTAACTTTTCTTACGTTCATAATTAAGAATGCTCGCTCTTTGAGAATTTTCATTGGCCAACTGCTTTAAGATCTTTCTCCATTCAGCTGACTTATTAGATATTTTTTTTTATTTTTATTTTAAATTTACAATCCTCCCTATCCCTCCTTTTAGTCTCATCTTTTCTTTTCCATAAATTTTGCACAAAGGTGACTATTTAAGCAACAAATTCAAAATTTCATTCAAAATTTGGAGAAAATTTTGAAAATGTGAGATAGTCGTGGCGCATGAATGGAAGATTGCGCCATCTCACTAGAGACTGAATATATGATGAATCTGCCAGGATAGAAAAAACGCCGTATGAGCGCGTTCAAATTTTACAAAATTTTCTTCAATGAAAAATTTATTTCAAGAGATAAACTATGTATACTTTACATCGAAATTTTCAGAAGGGCTAGATTTTATAGCGAAGAATTTACTACAAAAATTTCAAGGACTTTCCCAAAAATGTCCGAGTACTTTGTATTGGTTCAGAGGAAATTTGGCAACGTCAGAAGATTCTTACGACGTATGGATCGTATTCGATAGTGGTTCGATGTATCGTTTGGTTCAAAACAATAGAACATAAAACAACATCAAAATTTTAGGATACAAGTCAAAAAAGCTGAAAATGAGAAATTTCGTAGCAATTTCACCACTTTTGGCCAATTAATACTCATGCGAATCAAGCACCTATCACAAAAAACCCGTTCCGTCAGATCGCTCAATTGACTTTTGAGGCCATGTTTATGTCCGGAACCAATCGATATCAATGTCGAAGGCAAATAGTCAAATCAGGCATTTTGTCAAATGCTTAGGCAAATAGTCAAATATTCTTACTTAAATTGAGATTTTGATTTTTTACCCTAATTTTAACAAAAATATTCGTTGCTCCTGTAAGAAAGAATTCTCCGCAAAAATATGCAGCATACAATAGTATTTTAAACGATTTTAGGACCTGAATGCACGTTTATCATTAAATTTTCAGCACGTCATAAAACATAGAATTGTTAACACTTTAACATCTAAATGTACTACAGGCATGTAGAAAGGAAGGAACAAGGAGAGTTCGCGGATTTGAAGAGTTATTCTTCCCAAAATATTGAAAACCCGTGAACTCCTCGCCATAAATTTACAGAATTCCGTGAACTGTCAAAATTTGACTACCGGCCTAGGCATTTGATAGAATGCCTGAATTGACTAATTGCCTTCGACATCGATACAATCTCACCCGTTTGATGTATCGAATACGATCTGTTTCCTTAGCACGGCAGAAAAAACCGTGAAACGGAGGTAGCACCTATACGCGGTGATGTACTCACTAAAGCGAGAAAAGAGACGTCAGCCGCTTGGGAGGATGTCAAATAATGCCAGATGACAGAAGGAATAATTTATCCCCGATTTATTCCGGACGCCGAAAAGGCGAAAGTTTCGAATCTCGGGTGGTTATGCCGTGTGCGACCACCAGTGGCCAGTGCGCCAGCTGTGCCCAGCACCCAGATACCTGCTATATGTCACCTACTGGGCCTCCTACTATTTGACTTGAGATTGATTTCGTCTCGAAAGTATTTTAATGGACGTCTCTTCCGAGGAACCTCGCAGCTTCGATATCTAGGTTGATCTCACGTTTGAACCTATGAAAAAGGATCGATAACAGGGTGATCGCAACGAACATCTCGAAAATCGATTCTTTACCATATAGCTTCAAATGGGAAAATATCGATAGTAATCGATCATTCACACATCGAGACTGGAATCTATTAACATTGCCGGATTTGGCGAATTCCACAGAGAATTTGTCAATGGATACTTGGAACTAGCTAAACCTATCATTCAATCTTCGAAATAAGTATTCAATTTCTGAATAGGGATTTTTTTTTAAAAAATGTTGTAATTTATCACTTTAACGACATTGAAACTTTTGTAATATAATGAATCCTCACAGTAGATTACAATACATGTAACCACGAGAAATACATACATAAAAACCGCTTACCAATGTTAAATTTTGGGAAAATCATGGAAATTTCAGCAAGTATTTTGTATTTTTTGCATTAGCGAGTTACCTCCTTTAATCCCTTGCAAATCATTTTTTTTCTGAAGTTTTACTGTGGAATGCCACTTTAGGATTTTAGAGATTTTCCTTATATTATGAAGTCAAATCAAAGGCCGCAACAAGTTGCGATTATTGAAAGTTGGCAACACTGTTTTTCTTCCATTTAAATCCATTAAAAATATCGATTTTAGATGAGAAAAGCTGCTTCACCGAGAGTCGACTGTATTACAAACATTTAAATGGATGAAAAACATTGTTGTCAAATTTCAAGAATCGCCACTAGGCCGCTTGAACTCCACTTGTTACGGTGTAAACCATGTAAAGTCCCGTTGAGAAATGAAGCTAAATTACTGTCCGCGGAAGCCAAGAGAATCCTCAAGCTCTCTTGAGCAGTCGTAAATCATAAGAATAGAAACTGTACAGAGATAAATCGTTCCCGCGAAAATAATTTTAATTTGACACTAAACGCTGCCGCAGAAAAATTGAAAATTTCGCGCTGGAAGCGTTGAGGCGATCTGAGTGGTCAGCTCGAGAATTTATAATCCGCGGCTAGCTGGCACTTTCAACGGGCAAAAGCCTCATCGATGTCACGCTTGACGAAGTAGAAGTGTCCGTGAGGGGCTCCCGAAACACCGCCGCGTGATGGGCAAGTTGGTTCCGGATGGGGTATCGGTATCTCTTTCGCTCAGGGGGACCTAAGAGAAGACGGCTGGCGGAGACTTCTTGAGACATAAATCAAGATTTTGAGAAGGGCTCGGCAGTTGTCGAATTTCGCGAAAATGTGGGTTTCCTCGGAGCCGGAGATTCGCGATTTAGTCCAGGCAAATAAGCCAAGAAAGAAGCCATAGCCTGCAAAAACTTCACAACGATTTTATAGGTTATTAAACGAGCTTTAGTTTTGAAAATAGCTCATTTTTTCGTCAAATCAACTCTCCGCGAGTCAAAGGCCATAATCCGCCATAAAAGCACCTTTTGGGACATTTTTGCCAAATTTTGCTATTTTCCAGACTGAATTTTTTGGTGCAAAGTTGAAATTCGGATTCAGCGTCAAAAATTACATAAGAGTCACTGAAAATATTACTACCTGGAATTTTTGCAAGCTACTTTCCTACCAATCCTAACCTAATTTGCAAAAACTTTCCTGGCAAAGTGCTCACCCCAACATTCATCGATCATCACCAGGCGAAATTTATTGTATTTTATGCTCAACAAGTTGCGCATCTACCATCCATAGACAAAAATTTTGAATTTTCAACTTTTCTTCACCAGATTATATAATTGGGTAAGCAAAGGAGGAATCAATGTTGCCTGGATTGTTATCATTAGGGTAAGGTCACTATAATATATTGTCCGCTGTGCTGCTGCTATCATATCACGGAATGAATCCCGAATTTCGGAGCTTTTGCAATTTCTAGGAATCTTCAGAATTCCCGGAATTTCCAGATATTTTTGGAATTTTCTCGGGATTTCAGGGTTTTTTTTTACAGTTTGACCGATTTTTTTATCAAATTTGATAATTTTTTATCTAAAATGACGATCTCCGGAACTAAATCTAGGCGTATATCGAAATTTTTCCCCGGGACGTTTGAAAAATCAGAAATTTTCTCAGATCTTTTGGATATTAAAATCCATCCCGAGAACCCTTGGGTAAAATAAAATGACAGCAGCGAATGTCTATGATGACAGTGCGAGGTCTCTAAAAGATATTGCCTCTGAGCATACCATCACTTTTTTCGCAAAACGTTTGATTGATATGCACAGTATCAATCGAATGAGGACGGTATCACTGGCAGCAGGATGAAAAAGAAGAAAGGAACTTGAAAATTTTATACGGTAGCGAGTGAGAATGGAAATAAATGCGTTCATCTGTCAATTATTATTGTATTGTTTTCCGGTGCTGGGGCCGCGCGGCGGTGGATCATGTTCAGTTTGACGAGAGAATGTGCGGGGCTAAACACCCGCTCACATGCGCCAGAACGATTTGCCCTAATCCTCAGCCTCAGTTGGCTATTCATTAAGCCCGCCGGGATCAGAGACACCGATGTCAGATTTCTTTCGTGACCCACACGGCGCATCTAATGCGAGTACTTATGCTGTCGTACTAAGGAAAAACGCCGAATGAACAGTCGAGAGTTGCCAAATTTTCTCCAGTAAAATGTTTATTTTTGAGGAATTTTATTAATATTTTTCCTTGGAATTTTCAGGGGCTTCGGGTGAAATTGCAAACAAAATGGTCTGAAAAAATGAAGGAAAAATATTCATGAGATCACTTTAGGAATTTTGCGTTTAATGGAAGGAAATTTGGCAACGCCTGAAGGTTCATACGGTGTTCTTCCTTAGCACGGCAATGTAGAGAGAGTACGGACATCATCACCTTCCGGCCAAAGTATCACAAGCGCCATGCGACGTTTAAAAATGTCCGCCGCCATATCATTTCTTTGCAGAGAAAGTGTCCCACGAAGCTGTCCCAAAATTTCACTGAATTTCTTGGCAACACAGAGAAAATTCAGTAAAATTTTCGGACAGCTTCGTTGAACAATTTCTCTGTAAGAAAATAAAATGGCGGCGGAGATTTTGAAACGTCGCATGCCGCTCGTTATACTTTGGCCGGAAAGAGACGACATGACGGTAATTTTGAGGGTAGGTCATGGACCTTTTAGGGCCGGAAAGGGCGATCACACTACACTGGTTATAAAAATGGTGGAAATTTCATTTATTTTTAAATTGTTTGCCACGGCTCACTTATTCTGTCATTGCTATCGGTTAGTATTTATAGAACACTTAAAAATCAAGGAGCAGTGATTGAGCTAGTTGCTCTGTCATTTATTTATCTATCTGTTTATAATTAATATTAAAATAATGTTTTATTAAATAAACCTGCGTTTGGTTATATGATGATGTACGGTAAAAAAAATATTTAAAACGTCAAAAGTACGTCTTGAAAGGAAAAAAATTGTACTTCTACCAAAAAATTTTGAACTTGAAAAATTTCATCTCCCAGAGACTTATCTCCAGAAATTGTGTGTCGATTACGGACATTTTCGACTATGTGGCAACGCATGCTCGGAGAATCCTTTTCCAACAGGTTTTTGGCGCGTCAATGAGGGTGGAAACGTTATCAAATTCACAGCGACCTGATACTAATTAATACAATAACGGATGAAGAGTGGCGCGCGGTCTGTGCCCTCCGACGAGTATGATTGACAGTCGATATTTAATTTTGCCACAGCCCCGTTTCCAGGGGCAAATAAGTACACGAAATAAAAAGTCCGAGGTTGCAAAACTTATACAAGTCGTAAACTAATTATTGGATCCAACAATTCAAAGTTATTGAAAAAAGGATTGAAATATTAAACATAGAATCTCTCACGTCGGAGAATTACGAGTGGTGCCTCTAATGCTTAGCCACGATATTCACCGGAAAAAAAAATGGATTGCTGGTTTAACAATTAAATTGTTAAAAAAATGTTCGACAAGTTTCAAATGTACATTTTACATTAATGGATAGCTGATTTAACCACTCCCGTGATTAAATTAGCAAATTGTTCTTGTAAAATCTACATTGAAACATATCAGAAACGTTTTTCAACTACAAAATTGTTAAATCAGCAATTTCGTTTTTTTTCCGTGTTGGAATAAGCGAGAGCGCCTTCAATTTTTAAGCAGGCAAAGAGGGCAACCACTAAGCACGAATAATTGGTTACAGGACATTTCGTCAACGAATTTTTGTCCACGCACCTGTTCTTTCTAGTAGTTTAAGTACACGAGTTTTTCGGGGCTTTTTCGCCACGAAGGTGTTACACAGCATCATATGAGATTGAAGGCACCCCAACGTATCATGATTGATGGCATCTTTTGAAAGCAAGAAGTTCCCTCGCAAAAAATTAAATGGAGTGACGAAGACAAAAAGTGAGCGGTGGTAGAAGAACTTACTAAGTCCTTGTATCTATATTCAATAACATTTGGCATGCTTTTTGAACTTCATCAGAGGAAAAGGTGACTTGATCAATCAGAAATATGCTCCAATTCACCGCCGAAATATTCCCTTATGAATCAATAAGAAAGTGATGCTTGTTTAGAGGAATAATGCTTTTGTAACAAGAAAAGCCACTTACTTCAAGCAAAAACCCGCTTTCATTCAATTATTTTATTCTTGATTCAAAATAAAACCTCTTACGGCATACTCAAGAATATTTCTGCCTATATCGTGTAAATTTTTTTTCTAATGAAATTCAAAAATTATGCTAAACTTATTAAATACGGGTGCTAGGACTTGGTGAGTTTTTGGACTACCGCTCTCTTTTTGTGCCGTAGTATCTTGATTTATTTTGCGAGGAAAATTCCATACTCTTAAGGGATACCTGTAATTTTTGATACGTTGGAGAGCCTTCAATTCCGTATGATACTGTGCAACACCTCTGTTGCGATCTAGTTGCTTGAAGCGCCGCAGCGCGGCGGGCGAGGATGACTAGCGCGACACGCGCACTGGCGCCTACAAACCTAACAGGGATACTTCACGCATTGCGCAATGCGTGAAGTATCCCTGTTAGGTTTGTAGGCGCCAGTGCGCGTGTCGCGCTAGCAGCACGCTGCGCGCTGCTCCGCTATGTGTTTGGCTCTGATATTTAAACTCGCGGAGCCAGCGTTTTTCAACTCATAATTTTGAAATGTTTGCACACTCTGCGTAGATTATTCTCATTTGAATTTATGGGGGGAAAAATGTAGTAAATAAAATATAATGTGTGTTTTGTGAATATTAAGGTGGCTCCGTGTCAAAATTCCAGTCAACGCTTGGACCAAATCACTGTTGCTTCTTTTTCACAGGAGCAGGACAAAACAGGTGCGCGGACAAAGAATCGTTGACGGAATGACCTGAAACCTGAATGGTTGTATATAGGCGCTATTCCACTAATGTTGCGGCAGAGTGAGCATAGTAGTAGGAAAAATGCCGTAAGAAAATTCAAATGTTGTCAGTTTTCGTCCGATAAAATCATTTATTTTTTTAGCAAAGATAAAAATCTTTGTAATTGAAAATTTCAAAAACTCTTCATTACACTGCGCAGAGGATTCTCGGAAAAGTTCCAGAGAAAAATTCCCGGAATTTCAGTCAAATTCGTTGTTAATCGTGTGAAATATGGCGGCATCTGAATTTTCATACATGTTCCTTGCCATTCTGACGATTCCAGAGATACATGTATTCTTATCCGGTCCAAGGCTCATCGTGTTCACCACATGTTCTCTCCGCAAAAATATGTTCCCGTCCGGGTGGTCGAGTTCAGTCGCGGTTATAATTATCAGTTGTAGCCGCTCTGAATGTCCGGCGAAAATGGACGGTTATGATCAAAGGACGAAACAAATGAATTAGCGTTATTGCCGGGTGCGGGTCCGGTCGCGCCTCTGTTCAACGATCGTGTGAGTGTGTGAGTGAATGGTGGTCGCTAATCATCC
>NW_017551177.1:1146850-1157619 GCF_001854935.1 Bemisia tabaci | reverse complement strand
GGGAGTCCGCCGTAGGGGTGGTCGGGAATTATTCGAGAAGAAAATGGGGTCAGTGTTCAGTCTCTCGTTTTCGTGGATTCCCTGCATGCCGAAGTTGGGGGGTTGTCAGACTGGATACCGCGCACACCAAAAGCCCCCCTGAGAATGGAAGATTTGGGGGTCTGAAATTTGATGAAATTAATGGAGACCGTTTTTCACAAAAACGCGCAAGGTCCCGTTAAGTTTGGACCGAGAAAAGGGGTTTGAAGCTTATTCTCTTTTTGACAAACTGTCCAAATTCATAACGTTTTTAGGTCGAATTCCAGTTCTCGTTCAAAACTTTTGCTCAAAGCTTGTTTTAGACGAAGTACCCATTCACTACATAACATAAACCCTATACATCAATCCATGATATTATTGAAGGAATGAGTATTGCAAGTCGTTGCTATTTAAAATTTCACCGTTCGTGCTAAAATGTCAAATGAAAAATCGAACAACTGCAACTCGCAGGACTAGCTGAATTTTGACAGCCACAAATTCATAAGGTTCATACGAAAAACGTTCTCCAACATCCGAACGTAAGAACCAAACCCTTGTTTTTGATGCTAGAGGTCTCCGGACAACCAAAATTGCCACATACACTAGAAAATGAAATTCCCTGACATTTCCTTGATTTCTCTGTGACATTTTGGTAAAATTTCCTGACAATTGAAAATGTGCCAGATGCTGAAAAAGACATGATTTGAAATACACGGGAAAAAAGTTGATGAAGTAACATCGTGGATGTTAAAAATCTGTGCAAAACCTCTTGAATATGGTTATGAACATTCGCCGGCTGTCGAAGTAACATCCAGCTACGTTGAATTTACAACCGTAGCGTTCATATCAACATTCAAGAGTTGTCGCGCAGATTTTTAACATCCGAAGTGTTACTTCAGTAACGTTTGTTTTTGGCGCAGTTTCAGGCAAAATTTCTTGTTGGCAACGTCAAACCCATTCTAGAAAGGAAATGAAGGTGACTTGACGATGTGTCCCTGACATTTTTGTAATTTTCCCTAACATTTCCAGGTTTTCCCCGACTTTTTAAAATTCTCTAACATTTCTCGGTATTCCCTGGCTGTGCGGCAACCCTGTAAAAACCATTTACCACACTCTCCCAATAAAGGAACTCCAACTGCCTGATTGTTGAAATTGATAGACCAAGCGATAGACAAAGAAGACAAAAAGGATGTAGAGGGATCCTATTGGTGGAAGCGGGTGGTTGCAATGGACAGAGGAGATAAGCAATAAACTAACTAACGGCAACTCATAAGAGACCCTATAGATAGTCCATCATTTTCTTCCTTCGTCGACAGGAACCGACCATTTCAACCAATAGGATCGCTCCATACTCTTTATGTCTTCTTTGTCTATGGCTTTGTTTATCAATTTCAACGATCAGTCCGCTGGAACTCCTATGATAAACGGAAAATCGTTTTCGAGATCGATCACCTGGAGAAATGTACCCGTCTGGATGTAGTGGCTGCGAGGGCGAAGCGCCCGGAACACTGACCTAGCCTGGCGTCTGCTCGTCTGCGCTCGCGGCTCGAGTGACGCACGAGTACGTCGACGTCGACTTCGGGACGGAGGAGCCTCACTCGACGAGCGACAAGCGAAATCCCCTCGAGCCTCAAGAGAGACTCCGGATTCGCGGGTACTCCACTCCCAGCTCGCGCGGATAGGAGCAGGAGCAAGCCTGCTTTGCGATATATCGATTGATTAGCCATTTGAACCTGTAGAAAAAGATTGATAAACGATAATCGATAAATAATCGATTCTTTGCCATAGCTCAAAATGGGGAAATATCGAAAGATAGCGCGGCTGGTTTTCAGTGCTTTGCGATATATCGATTGATCTGCCATTTGAACCTATAGAAAAGGATCGATAAACGATAATCGATAAATAATCGGTTCTCTGGGATAGCCTCAAATGGTGAAATATCGATGATCGATCACTCACGCCTTACAACTCCAAGGTAGCGCGGCTGGTTTTCAGTACTTTGCGATATATCGATTGATCTGCCATTTAAACCTACGGAAAAGGATCTATAAACGATAATCGATAAATAATCGATTCTTTACCATGGCTTCAAGTGGGGAAATGTCGATGGTCGATCATTCACGCCTTACCACTCCACGAGCGCGGCTGGCTTTCAGTGGCGTGGCGGATACTCCACACGCAGCTCCCGCGGATAGGAGCTAGAGCAAGCCTGCTTTGCGATATATCGATTGATTTGTCATTTGAACCTATGGAAAATGTTCAATAAACGATAATCAATAAATAATCGATTCTTTGGTATAGCTCCAAATGGGGAAATATCGACGGTCGATCATTCACGCCTTACCACTCCAAGAGCGCGGCTGGCTTTCAGTGGTGTAGCATGCTTTGCGATATGTCGATGGATCTGCCTTTCACATCTATGGAAAATGATCGATAGACGATAATCAATAGCCCGAAGCGAAATCACCTCGAGCCTCGAGAGAGACTTTGGATTCGCGGATACTGCACTCGCAGCTCACGCGGATGAGAGCAAGAGCAAGCCTGCTTTGCGATATATCGATTGATTTGCCGTTGGAACCTATGGAAAATGTTCGATAAACGATAATCGATAAAAAATCGATTCTTCACCATAGCTCTAAATGGGGAAATATCGATAGTCGATAGTCGATTTTTCACGCCTCGCCACTCCAAGATAGCGCGGCTGGTTTTCAGTGCTTTGCGATATATCGATTGATCTGCCATTTAAACCTACGGAAAAGATTCGATAAACGAGAAACGATAGATAATCGATTCTTTACGGTAGCCTCAAATGGGGAAATATCGATGATCGATCATTTACGCCTTGCCATTCCAAGAACGCGGCTGGCTTTCAGTGGTGAGGTATGCTTTGCGATAACTCGATGGATCTGCCTTTCACATCTATGGAAAAGGATCGATAAAACGATAATCGATAGCCCGAAGCGAAATCCCCCTGGAGCCTCGAGAGAGACTTTGGATTCGCGGATACTCCACTCGCACTACTCGCAGCTCACGCGGATAAGAGCGAGAGCAAGCGTGCTCTGCGATAAATCGATTGATTTGCCATTCAGACCTACGGAAAAGTATCAATAAACAATAGTCGATAAATAATCGATTCTTTACCGTAGCTCCGAATGGGGAAATATCGATAATCGATTTTTCACGCCTCGCCACTCCAAGATAGCGCGGCTGAATTCAGTGCTTTGCGATATATCGATTGATCTGCCATTTAAACCTACGGAAAAGATTCGATAAACGATAATCGATAGTTAATCGATTCTTAACCGTAGCCTCAAATGGGGAAATATCGATTATCGATCATTTATGCCTCGACACTACAAGAGCGCGCTGGCTTCCAGTTCGAGAGCCGAGAGAGGCACCCTCTCTCTAGCAGCCCTCAGCCCGCTCTCTCACCGTCCCTGATTATAATTTGAATAATTAATACCCGTACTCCCCAGGGACTCCCTCTAATTATTCCCGCCGTTCATCGCCGATCAGCCGCCACACAGTGGAACGAGTCAATCAGTGGCGTGGCGTGAATGATCGATTATCGATATTTCCCCATTTGAATCCGTAGTAAAGAATCGATTATTAAGATGTTCGTTGGGAACACTGTTAATCGATCCTTTTCCATCGGTTTAAATGACAGATTAATCGATATATCGCAAAGCATGCCACGCCACCGGAGTCAATGAGAGAGGTCGGGCATTAGTTGTTTCACTAAAATTGCAAATTTTGATGTTTAGTTCGTCACATTTTGAATTTCAAGTAGTCATTCCAAAAGAAAATTTCACTAGGAAACCAATGAAGCCGCTTGTAAAACCTCAAATTTTCGTATGAACGGAGTTATGGGCTTTAAAAGTTTTCAAAGTTTGTCCGACCTCCCCCCTTGACTCGATCCACCGTGCGCCGGACCGCGCTCCTGCCTGCCCCTCCCGCGCCTCGCACATGAAAAAAGTTGTGAGAATTACCAATTCCTCACCGATAATTAACGGACGGAGAGTCAAGACAAGGGTGCAAAAACTTCTCGATCCCGCGATTGGACGCGGGTGAAAATGGGAAAACTTCGAAACCGATGGTCCCAGAAGGGGAAGCTGGCAAAATCGCGTTTTATTAGGGCCTACTGCAGGAAAAATTGTTTTTTGTCAATTCGCGGTAAGAAGCGGGTGTTTGGCGCAAAATCGCGGCAATTTATACATGCAGAATCATTTAATGTAAGAGGCATATTTTTTTAAATTTCTGGTGCCTAAAAAAGGGTTTTCTATTTTAGAAAGCCGGAAAAATCGGTCTTTGGGGAGACAAACCTGCGGAGAAAAAATATTTTATCAGGAGAAGCGAGGCAACGTTGGGATCCTCATACGGCGCCGAAACACAACACAAGCCTTTTAAGCGCCATTATTCGATGCCGCGATTATTCCAACGCGAGTTCGAATAATCGCGCCGAACACAGTGCGGCCAGCGTTAAACGCATACTAGCGCCTGCAAGACTGCATGAATACTTCTCGCATGGCGCCAAACAGTGCGGTGACCAAGACTGCATAAATACTTCTCGTATCACGCCAAACGCAGTGCAGTCGGTCAGTTGGCATGATACGCATATTGGCGCCTACAAGACTGCACGAATACTACTCGCATCGCACGCACAGCACGGTGTGCGGTTTAATGTTTGTTATTTCTAAGTGTTAAAAGAAGAGGTAGGACATGGAATTTGTGGCTATAATTTCCAGTTTTGATGTTTACTTCGTCACAAATTCAATTTCAAGAGATGTTTCTGGACGGAAACATGAAAACCCCAATGGAGCCACTCTTAAACTTTCTTGATTTATACTTTCGAAAGTACAAGATTTCAAAGTTGCCAGATTTCGTTCGACTTATCCTATTGACTCGGTCCAGTGTGCGATGGGACGTATAATTTCGGCACAAAACTGTCAAAAAACAAAAAACCCAACTTTTTTGACAGACAATATTTGCTCAACACGCCCTTCAATAGCCACCAAGCAGGCAATTTAAATTATAGGGGTTGAGTGACTGACGGAGAGTAAAAGTTCATTCCAGTCATTATGAGATTCGCAATAGTGCTGAGCTAAGGAAGGACGCCGTATGAGCTCTCAGGCGTTGCCAAATTTCCTTGAACAAAATACAAATTTTCGGGAAAATCTGTGAATATTTCCCTCCAATCTTTCGGCGAACTTTATTCGCGATCAGGTCTAAATAATCTGAAAATTTCAAGAGATAATAATCATAATCCTCCTCAAAAGTAAGCAATTTGTCGGAGGAAATTCGGCGACTCTCGGATGTTCATACGGCGTTTTTCCTTAGCACGGCAGAATAGAAGTCTCCATTTATCTCTGCACTTCATTGACTAGACTTGCTCGGAGGGACTACCATTCGAGCGCAAAACGGTGGAAACGGGGAGCGGAGAGGTGCCGCGGGTGAAAATGGCTAGAACAACGATTATGCAAATCATTTGAAGAGAAGTTAGCGAGGTTAATGAATTAACTGACGGAGTAGTCTGTTTGTTTACTCAACGGATTGAAGTCTAGTCAGATGCAAACTACTTCTACGTCTCCCTCACCGCACGCTCAAACACTCCCCGACAATAGTTTATCCCCTCTTTTCTGGTCGCCCACCTTTGCCTCGAGGCGTGAATGATCGATAATCGATATTTTTCCCCTTGAAGCTGTGGTAAAGAATCGATTATTAAGGTGTTCGTTGCGAGCACCCTATTCATCGATCCTTTTCCATAGGTTTAAATGGCACATCAATCGATATATCGCAAAGCTCGAGCGCCTCCCCCGGGCGACCCCTCGGCAAGAACCCCTGAGCGAGCGAGGCGCTTTTCCGGAGGGCAAGCTTCTCTGCCGTGCTGAGGAAAAACGTCGTATGAACCTTCAGGGGTTGCTAAATTTCCCTTGATAAAGTAGGAATTTACTGGAAAAGTTGTTAATATTTTTCTTCCAATTTTGGAGACAGTATTGTATGCACTTTAATCTATAAAGTATCTGCAAATTTCAAAGAAAAATATGCAAAACTTTCTTTCAGAGAAAACATTTTATCGGAAGAAATTTGACAACTCTCGAATTTTCAGACGGCGTTTTTCTGTAGAACGGCAGTTCTCTCCTTCAATTAACGCATTGTTCGATGGTATTACAGTGGCGCCCGATTTGACAAAATTTCACAAGTTGGAGGTATATTTCCATCGATGGCAACTAGCAGGAGCTTGTCCAATATTGTCCAGTTACGGGTCGCTCGAGTATTACACAACGCACCTTGGGGAGAGGAAGGGTTTGATCCAGCGTTACTATGCCTTATAAGGGGGAGAGAGGTTCAACCCCAACGTTACGTGACAAATTTCGAGAGTTGCCAAATTTCCCCTGATTAAACATGTATTTTTGAGGAAAGTTAT
The DNA here is from genome assembly GCF_001854935.1 of Bemisia tabaci. Lineage (NCBI taxonomy): Eukaryota > Metazoa > Arthropoda > Insecta > Hemiptera > Aleyrodidae > Bemisia > Bemisia tabaci. Next base: position 1,151,177 of record NW_017551177.1, on the reverse strand, counting down.
GCATACTAATCTTTGAAATTTTCGACAAATTTAGATTAAATGGTAAACAAAATTGACTGAAAAATCTGAGGAAAAATATTCAAAATTTTCTCCGTAAATTCGATTTTTCTTGAGGGAAATTTGGCAACGCCTGAAGGTTCATACGGCGCTCTTCCTTAGCACGGCTGTATAGCTGTTACTGATTTCAATAGTTTCCATACTTTATGCTCTTTTTATCTGACTTTATCAAATTTTATTTGTTAAGTTATATTGGGAGTTTTTCTAAGAAAGCGCGTATCAAACTTTTTCAGTTGTTAAGTAGTCGGTGAGGATGGGAGGAAAGGTAAAGAGAAGGAAAACATCTATATCCACGTAAAACGTGACAACCGGAGGTGAACTATCGATCGAGGCCCCTGAAATAAGCCAGCTCAAAATTGGCATTCCTCTACAGAGCTTAATCTTCAAAGTTCGGGCCCTCGCGGGGTGCACGGAGGAGGAGATTAACAGACCTTCAGATCAGAACATTATTTATTATTTTACAATGCCTCGACTTTTGGAACTTTGAGTATGCGGGAGTCCGCAGAGGAGTTAAGATCTACCTCGAGGTTGTCATGTTCCGCGGTCCTCCGGAAACCTCCTACTCAAGCTGATATTTAGACGGGAAATCTGGCAACTATAGTTTTCCGATAGGAGCTGGCAAGTTGTGAAATCATCCACATTATGATTGATCATTAGCACTTAAGAGAACGATTCGATACTCGATCGAGCGATTGATAATTTCTGGATTTTCAAACATACATGGAAAAAAATGGATTGCTGATTTAACAATTCAATTGTGAAAAAAAGTGACTGCAATGTTTCAAATGTACATTTTACAATAGTAAGAACTAATTTTGTAGTTAAACCAGTCAGGTTGGCCTAGCGGTCAACGCATCTGACTCTAGACCAGTAGGTCTCGGGTTCGAATCCCGGTGGTGGCAACAAGTTTTCACGGAACTGACGAGTAGATCTGCGTAAACAGATTCTACTCGACCTTAATCTCTAAAAATTTGAAATCTGGAGCATGGATGTGCCAACAAGTCCCCTGATGTCTACTGACAATAAAATACTGTCTGTACCTAGTTGATTGTAGACCCCTAAGAAGGGGTGTGAGCCATTTAACCTGCAAAAATAAAAATGAAAAAAGTTCGTGGTTTAATTAGCAGTTTTTTTATTTTAATATCCACATTGAAACATTGCAGTCACTTTTTTGAACTACAAAATTGTTAAATCGGTAATTTAATTTTTTCCTTGTATCATTTCTTTCATCAGCATTCACGCGCATCACATCACACTGTGAAATGTTAGGTATTAGGTAAACAAAATATGACCAAGCACCGTTCGGAAATAACTTCAATCGAAGGGAAGTCTCGAGTGATTTCGCAAATCGTTTTGACTTCAGATTATAAATGCATCGTGTTCAATATATCAAACAGGTGAGATTGTATCGACTTCGATTGGTTCAACATGTAACACAGCCTCAAAAGTCATTGAGTTATCTGAGGGGATGAGTTTCTTGGGATAGATTTTTTACTCTTATGAGTATAAAATGGCAAAGGAAAGTGAAATTGTTGGGTATTTTCTCATTTCAAGCTTCTCGTACGAAAATCCTTAAATGTTTGTTTGAGGTTCTGTTCTATTGTTTTGAACCGAAGGATACATCGAACCACTATCGAATACGATATTTCAGTCCTAAATATCCAACAGTCTGTTATTCAAAGTCGAGAAAAAATAATTTAAACGTGAAAACAGTCGTTAAATGATGCTCTAACATGGGGTCTTATTGGGAAATAAAACTTCAAATCCCTTTTTCTCGGTTATCACTTGATACGTTTTTGTTAAACAAGGTTCAAATATCCAACAATACGGACGCATGGAGAAATTTACGAGAGGAAATCTTCGAGCAATGAAATTAAATTACCTTCTCTCGTCTAGAAAACGACAAATTCTGGAGCAACCTGTAGGTATTTTGACCATTATAGTATGGAGCGCGTTAAGCAGAAAGGAACCAAGCCACATCAGTTATTGTCAAATTTAATTGAATTATTTTAATGTTTGTACAGACGGTTGTACAGATTTTTGTGCGAATTTCATTAAAATTTCTACACAGTACAAAGAATATTCCTTAAAATTTTCAAAGGAATCCGCACAAATGTTCTCTTGGAAGAAATTAAATTGCCCAGTTAAATTTGGCAAAAGATAATGTAAATTGGTTCCTTTCTGCTAAATGTCTATGTGTCCTGTGCATTCAATATATTTTCGCTGCCACATATTATGCACGAGTATCATTACAATTCCTCGGTTGGTCGTTGGTGAAAATAACCCGTTGCACATATCATAATGTCAATTAAGAACCCGAAATGAACTCTCCGAGTGTGGCACGAAATTTCGATTGCGCCGCAATTATCCATGCAACCAGCCTCTCTCCGTTGTCATTGCGGGAAGCGCTGACAATTTTCTGGCAATTTTCCTTCTGCCTCCCTCAAATGATGAGTAATCACCCATTACTGATGAAACTACCGAACAATGATTCATTTCGCTTCACTTGTCGCAGTAATGCGTTGAGGGTTACTTAACAACTTACTAACAAAACTTTCACATACATTTATAAAAATACAGTAGACTCTGGATTATCCGGATTAATTGGTGCTGGGCCCGATCCGCATAAAAAAAATCCGGATAATAATAGTAAACACAAACACCACCAACCAACACCACAGTATTCTTATTATGTATACATCATGTACACACCAACACGAATTTAAAAGGTTAACGCCAAATTGAACGACTCAATGGTGATTGTGAATGGTAGCCAACAACGATAAATTACAATACAACGATTAAAGCGCGCAATGCGTGAAGTATTCCTACGGTCTTGTAGCCGCTAATGTGCGTTTTAGGCTAACTAACCGACTGCACTGCGTTTGGCGTAATGCGAGAAGTATTTATGCAATCTAGTAGGCGCTAATGCGTTCCACGCCGACCTCACTGTTTGGCGCAATGCGTGAAGTATTCCTTCAGCCTTGCAGGCGCCAATATGCCGTGCGACCGCTTCTCTGCGGATCCGCTCACTTATCGGAATGCGTACGTAGTTACATTGTTGCAAAATCGATCCGGATAATACGAAGCCGGATAATCCAAAGTCTACTGTAGTGTTTTACGTTGCATATTTTGCAGTTCATTTTGTGTTCAGCGTTTTTAGAATTGAACACAAATTTTGGGTCGTTTTTTTTTTCAAGCCTACTTTTAATGTAAATTTCAAACACATTTCACTAAAAAAGAGCACTAAAGAGTATTCCAACTTGTAGATTTTGACCATTTTTTCACGATTTTGAAGATTTTAAATCTGCAGGTCACTGTCACTGGGGTTTTTTTAAATTTCCGAAATATGACCCATAAAGCGACGGCCCTTCGATCTTGCTTTTAATGTAAATTTCAAACACATTTAACTAAAAAAACTCACTCAAGGGTTTCCCAACTTGTAGATTTTGACCATTCTTAAAGATTTCAAATCTAAAAGTCACTGCCACTGAGTTTTCTTTAAATTTCTGTAATTATGACCCATAAAGCGACGGCCCTTCGAAGTCGCGAAGCGCTCATCGGGGGTCGCGCCGCGTAGGGGTCAGGAAATGTAACTCTTCTTGATTAATATTCTACCTTGCTAAGGAAAAACGCCAAGTAAACATTCGAGAGTTGCCAAATTTGCTTCAATAAAATGTTTATTTTTAAGGAAATTTATGAACATTTGTCCTTGAGATTTTCAGACGTCTTAGATCAAATTAGGAACAAAATTATCTGAGAAATTGGAATACAAATTTTCAAAAATTTTCCTAAAAATATGTTATTTACCAGAGGAAATTTGGCAACCCCTGAAGGCTCTTACGACGTTCTTTTTTAGCACGGCACTTTTGCTCAAGGTATTAGAGTCTAGAGTTCCGCGGGTAAAGTCACTCAGAAAATCAGCTGGAAAAAAATTGTCGTCGCGTTTCGCTTCAATTTGGCACTGAAAAAAAAGTGGAAGTGGGATTGACCATAATGGTATAGTAAAAAAAATATGGTGATAAAAAGCCAAATAATGGTCGATTTAAGCATCTAGATGAAAGTGAGAATCATACTCGATATAAAAATTACCATACCCGGATTGTAAATATCAGTTAGGTGTGTCTGTCCATCGTTTAGGTATTTCTCACCATCAGCTGGGTATTTTTTACCATACGATGAGTTAAAAGTATGGAATAACATGGTAACACTTGCGTTTGATATCTGTAGGCATCTGTATGCGACTGGTCATGGTGTTGGTAGGTTAAAT
>NW_017551177.1:1067929-1146553 GCF_001854935.1 Bemisia tabaci | reverse complement strand
GGGTCCGTAATGATAGAGTGCGTCAGATAATGGAAGTCGAAAATGACATCGTGTTCGACGTCATGACCAAACAACTTGTTTGGTATGGTCATGTCAATAGGATGACGGAAGAGAGGCTGCCAAAAAAGATGCTTGATTGGGTTCCTCCTGGGAGGAGACGTAGGGGACGCCCAGTGAGAGGTTGGCGACAGGGGGTGTTAAATGAAATAAGAGATTGTCAACTCCCTGATGACCTGTGGGAAGACCGAGCTTTGTGGCGATTAGGCGTCGCACAGCGCCAAAGAGCGCTATAAAAGCGATATATATATATATATATTTATATATATATATAAAATTTTATTCGTAAAGTTATCTTGAGAGTTTTTCTAAGAAAGCGCGTATCAAACTTTTTCAGTTGTTAACTAGTTAGTGAGGATACACTGGCAAAAAAAGTAGCTTGGATCTGGAGTCCAGACTCTTGAAAACGATGACAAGAAAAAAAACCTCTTGATTCAATCAGATTTTTGCTAGAATCAAAAAGAAACCCGCTTAAATTAAGAGGCTTGGTTTTCGATCTAAGCAAAAATCCGATTGAATCGAGAGTATTTTTTCTTGTCGATGTTATTAAGAGTCTGGACTCTAGATCCAAGTGACTTCTTTTTCCAGTGTAGAAGGAAAGGTAAAGAGAAGGAAAACATCTATATCCACGTAAAACGTGACAACCAGAGGTGAACTATCGATCGAGGCCCCTGAAATAAGCCAGCTCAAAATTGGCATTCCTCTACAGAGCTTAATCTTCAAAGTTCGGGCCCTCGCGGGGTGCACGGAGGAGGAGATTAACAGACCTTCAGATCAGAACATTATTTATTATTTTACAATGTCTCGACTTCTGGAACTTTGAGTATGCGGGAGTCCGCAGAGGAGTTAAGATCTACCTCGAGGTTGTCATGTTCCGCGGGGTTCCGGAAACTTCCCTCGTAAGATGATATTTAGACGGGGGATCTGGCAACAATGGTTTTCCGATAGGAGCTGGCAAGTTGTGAAATCATCCACATTATGATTGATCATTAGCACTAAAGAGAATGATTCGATACTCGATCGAGCGATTGATAATTTCTGGATTTTCAAACATGCATGGAAAAAAATGGATTGCTGATTTAACAATTCAATTGTTAAAAAAAGTGACCGCAATGTTTCAAATGTACATTTTAGAATAGTGGAAACTAATTTCGTGGTTAAATTAGCATTTTTTTACTGTAATATCTACATTGAAACATTGCAGTCACATTGTGAAATCAGTAATTTAATTTTTTCCTTGTATCATTTCTTTCAGACTTTACGCGCATCACATCTGACTGTAAAACGTCAGGTATTAGGTAAAGAAAGTATGACCAAGAGGAATATGTACGAGAGGAAATCTTCGAGCAATGAAATTAAATTACCTTCTCTCGTCTAGAAAACGACAAATTCTAGAGCAACCTGTAGGTATTTTGACCATTACAGTATGGAGCGCGTTAATCAGAAAGGAACCAAGCCACATTAGTTATTGCCAAATTTAATTGAGTTATTTTAATTTTTACATGAAAACGGTTGTACGGATTTTTGTGCGAATTTCAGTAAAATTTCTGCATAGTACAAAGCATATTCCTTAAAATTTTCAAACCAATATGCACAAACATTCTCTTGGAAAAAATTAAATTGCCCAGTTAAATTTGGCAAAAGCTGATGTAAATTGGTTTCTTTCTGCTAAATGCGGTCCATATGTCCTGTGAATTCAATATATTTTCGCTGCCATATATTATGCACGAGTATCATTACAATTCCTCGGTTGGTCGTTGGTGAAAATGAACCGTTGCACATATCATAATGTCAATTAAGAACCCGAAATGAACTCTCCGAGTGTGGCACGAAATTTCGATTGCGCCGCAATTATCCATGCAACCAGCCTCTCTGCGTTGTCATTGCGGGAAGCGCTGACAATTTTCTGGCAATTTTCCTTCTGCGTCCCTCAAATGATGAGTAATCACCCATTACTGATGAAACTACCGAACAATGATTCATTTTGCTTCACTTGTAGCAGTAATGCGTTGAGGCTTACTTATCAACTTACTAACGAAACTTTCACATACATTTATAAAAATACAGTAGACTCTGGATTATCCGGATCAATTGGTGCTGGGCCCGATCCAGATAAAAAAAAATCCGGATAATAATAGTAAACACAAACACCACCAACCAACACCACAGTATTCTTATTATGTCTACACCATGTACATACCAACACGAATTTAAAAGGTTAACGCCAAATTGAACGACTCAATGGTGATTGTGAATGGTAGCCGACAACGATAAATTACAATACAACGATTAAAGCGCGCAATGCGTGAAGTATTCATACAGTCTTGTAGCCGCTATAATGTGCGTTTTAGGCTAACTAATCGACTGCACTGCGTTTGGCGTAATGCGAGAAGTATTTATGCAATCTAGTAGGCGCTAATGCGTTCCACGCCGACCTCACTGTTTGGCGCAATGCGTGAAGTATTCCTTCAGCCTTGCAGGCGCCAATATGCCGTGCGACCGCTTCTCCGCGGATCCGCTCACTTATCGGAATGCGCACGTAGTTACACTGTTGCAAAATCGATCCGGATAATCCAGAGTCCGGATAATACGAAGCCGGATAATCCAAAGTCTACTGTAGTGTTTTACGTTGCATATTTTGCAGTTTATTTTGTGTTCAGCGTTTTTAGAATTGAACAAAAATTTTGGGCCGTTTTTTTTTTCAAGCCTGCTTTTAATGTAAATGTCAAACACATTTCACTAAAAAAGAGCACTATAGAGTTTCCCAACTTGTAGATATTGACCATTTTTTCACGTTTTTAAAGATTTCAATTTCTAAAGGTCTCTGTCACTAGGGTTTCTTTAAATTTCTGAAATATGACCCATAAAGCGACGGCCCTTCGATCCTGATTTTAATGTAAATTTCAAACACATTCCACTAACAAAGAGCACTAAAGGGTTTCCCAACTTGTAGATTTAGACCATTTTTGAAGATTTCAAATCTAAAGGTCACTGTCACTGGGGTCTCTTTCAATTCCTGAAATATGGCCCATAAAGCGACGGCCCTTCGAAGTCGCGAAGCTCTCTCCGGGGGTTGCGTCGCGTATAGCAGTCAGGGAATGAAACTTTTCGTGATTAATATTCTGCCGTGCTGAGGAAAAACGCCGTATGAACATTTGAGAGTTGCCAAATTTCCTTCAATAAAATGTTTATTTTTGAGGAAATTTATGACCTTTTTCCTTGAAATTTTCAGACGTTTTAGATCAAATTACTAACTAAATTATCTGAGAGATTGGTATACAAATTTTCAAAAATTTTCCTGAAAATTAGTTATTTACCAGGGGAAATTTGGCAACACCTAAAGGCTCTTACGATGTTCTTTTTTAGCACGGCACTATTGCTCAAGGTATTCGAGTCTAGAGTTCCGTGGGTAAAATCACTCAGAAAATCAGCTGGAAAAAAAAATTGGCGGCGCGTTTAGCTTAAATTTGAGGCAACGACTCGTCATGTGAGGCGTCGAAAAATTTCAGCGACACGAGTCGTTGCTCGGGATGTTAGACGTGAAACAGTGAAACATTGAGTGAAGTACTCAGTGTGTTTTTTTTATGGATTGTTTGCGCGGGGTTGCCAAGATGATTTATTTTGTTTACGCTCCGCTCCCCTACTCCCCTCGCCCAACGCCGTTCAGTCCGACTCTGACAGACGCAACACGCAACGCCACGGCGTTGTCGCGCGTTTCGGATCGACATGAACCCAGGGCAATTTTGACAATTGTATTGGTTCTCAATGACCATGCACATAAGCGGAACTAGAANGGGGGGGGGGGGAGGGCTGCCCTCCTCCCTCAATCTACTGGGAGCCGTCCAGAAACTAAGAAAGATCTCTATGAATATGGCAAGAAAAAAACACTAAAAACGTGCTCCGGAAACGGTAAGTAAAAGGATGGTAGAATAGTGTTAGGTCCATCCTATTCTACGGCCGCATATTAAGGCCAAAACATTCCAAAAATGATTCGTATAAAATGGACTACATTTTGCAATTTGGAACTATAAATTACAGCTTGCTTTTAAAACAACGTATATGCCGGTAGTTTCCCTATGCACATAAGTGTTTTTCCAGAGGAGCCAGAATTTATAGTTCCAAATTGCAAAATGCAGTCCAAATCTGCTTTTAAAACGCTCTCTGATGCTCTGCGATACTTAGCCGCCAAAGTCCCCTATTCTCCTAAAGCTCCAGAGTTATTGGCACTCCCTCGTTCTTCCCTCAAATGGACACCGAGAATATTCGTTTCGGGTAACCAATGTTTTCAGTCATAGGTACCGAGTTGCGGTCACCTGAACCGAGGTAATAGGACAAAATTTCCAAAAATAAATGTCCCGAGTACAAAAATGTCCAGAGTCAAAAAAATCCTTATCAAAAATGGGACAAATTAGGACAGAATCCTCAAGTGCGTCCAGCGGTATGAAGAATTTAAAGATGAATACGATATTCCTTGATATCCTAGGGGAATAGCCTAATATGATCGAGTCATAACAACGAGCCGCAAGACGAAACTTATGAGGAACTATGAAGAATTTCTACCAACAGGTAAATGGCAATATTAATTATGACTCAGTGACTCACAGTGACTGGACATTTGAGCGTTTTTAATTTTGGCGATGGTACCGCTACTGGACACTTTTTATTCATGGAATTTTCTTGTATTGGACATTTTTTTACTCTGGACATTTGTTTTTGGACATTTTGACCTATCGCCTGAACCAAAGCTCACCAAACTTTGGTTGTACGTGCAGTATCTTTGGTATTCAATATGAACCGAACTTGTTCTTCTGTGTACTCGTACGCATCAGGGCCAAAGAATGCCCGTTATTTCATACGCTCGACAACCCAGCGAAACAACAAAGAGGCTCTGTTATTCGTGGAACCTGCGTTATTCCCTCTAACACGATCTGACCAAAGGATTTGTGAATTAATAATAGAGGCAGTGGCGAAGTTGGGGGTTGGAGGCTTAGGGAACTTTCTCTCGGTCTCCCGCATTCGTACTTTCTGTCTCTCGTGGAAACCCTTGCCACACACCTTGTTTGTATTTGAGGCGATGAGAAACGGAAAAATCTTGAAACAGAAAATGAAATTTAAGTTATACATGTGCTTTTATTGGCGGATCCGGCAAATTGGCAACATGGTTTTTCTCCATTTAAGATTAATTAAATGTAAATATGCATACTTTTTCTTGGTATTTCCAGGAGCCATCGAAGAAATTGCAAACAAAATTTTCGAAAAATTCGGAGAACAATATTCATGTCGCATGCAATTAGTCAAATCAGGTATAATATCAAATACCTAGGCAGATTGTCAAATGTTGACAGTTAATGAAAATTTGTAAATTTTTAGCGAAGAGCTAACGAGTTTTCAATATTTTGAGAAAAATAAGTCATCAAATATACGAACTCTTCTTGTTTCTTCCTCCTCAAATGCCTCTCAAAAATTTAAAAGTCAAAATTATAAAAATTCTGTCCTTTATGACATGCTGATAACTTTAGGATGAATATTCATTCAGGAACTACACATCGTGTAGAATATTTTGCATGATCCATATTCTTACAGAAAATCCTTATTTACTGGAGCAATCAATTATTTTTCCAAAATTTAGGCAAAAGAATCAGAATCGCATTCCACGTAAGAATATTTGACTATTTGCCTAGGCGTTTGACAAAATGACTGATTTTACTATTCTGCCGTGCTAAGGAAGAACGCCGCATGAACATTCGAGAGTTGCCAAATTTCATTCTATAAAATGTTCATTTTTGAGGAAAGTTATTAATATTTTTCCTTTAAATTTTCAGGAACTGTGGGTGAAATTGCGAACAAAATCGTCTGAAACATTGGAGAGAAAATATTCATAAGTTTACCAGGAAATTCGTGTTTTATCAAAAGAAATTTGGCAATGCCTGGAGGTTCATACGGCGTTTTTCCTTAGCACGGCAGTATTTGTCTGCGACATTCACAAGTTCACCAGGAAATTCGTGTTTTATCAAAGGAAATTTGGCAACGCCTGAAAGCTCATAGGACGTTTCGCCTTAGCAAAGCAGTACTGTCTCCGTGCACAGTAGTTCGAGGAGGGGGAGCTTCTGTTTCGTGACATGGGTCTTGATGTTGCGTTCCCACTAGCCTCATTATAACTGCAATATTCCCATCGGATCCAATCCAAAGGTGTTGGCGCACAAGAACGCATCTAGAACAAGGAAGCGGGTGAGCGTCTCGTCTCGTCCAAGTTCTCTCGTTTGATTGATACTTGTGATTAATTTTCTCGTTAAGGAGGCACGCGCCTTGTCAGTCAACGTTTACCGACACCGCACATCGGCGGCATCGTCAGCCGCAACACATTTTGGTGCGTTTCGGCTTCGGGATCCTCCTATTTATATTTTCGTCCATCGTTTTCTCGAGCTGCATCCATATTACTCGGGGTGGAACAAGCCGATGGAGGTGTGATCCGAAACCCCGCGCGCTGTTGTCAGACTGTGCACTGAAAAAAAAACCCGGCCGTGGGAGCCGCAATTACGGGCTATATAGACGTACCGTCCGTTCCGGGCTCAAAGGCCGAAAATTCCGGCTGCTGGAGGCGTGGCTTCGATTGCTCCGGGTTCAGAGGCCGAAGCTACGGCTCTAGCAGCTGGAATTTTCGGCCTTTGAGCCCGGAACGGGCAGTATGTCTATATAGCCCGTAATTGCGGCTCCTGAGGCCGGAGTTTTTTTTCAATGTGTCTAAAACACATTCTGTGTATAGGAATTCTGTGTGTTCTGTGCTAAGGAAAAACGCCGTATGAGCCTTCAGGCGTTACCAAATTTCTGTTGGTAAATCAAGGATTTTTGGGAAAATTTGTAAATATTTTTCTTCCAATTTCTCCAGTAATTTTGTTTGCAATTTTACCAAAAGTTTTTGAAAATCTCTTGGAAAAATATGCATGACTTTCCTCAAAAATAAACATTTTATTCAAGGAAATTTGGCAACTCTCGAATGTTCATACGGCTTTTTTCCTCGGCACGGCAGTCCCAATTTCTCCCACTCCATGACCGTTAAAAGTTTCGGGATTCCTTTGAGATTTCGTTAAAGTTCCGAGAGAGTCTCGGTAAATGCAAAAGATCCGTAACATATTGGGAATTTCCAAAGTTCCGGGAAAAATTCAGGAAAATCTCAAAAGTTCCGGAATTCGGAACTAGCACCGGGAAATGGGAGCACTGCTTACTGCTATACTGCCGTGCTGAAAAAAAACGTCATATCGTTGGTTTTCTTACGAAAGAACGTAGCTCCATTACAATGTTGCCACATTTTCCCCCACAAATTGCACTTTTACCAGGAGGATCCTGGTACTTTCTAATTGAAAATTTCACCGATTTTCCCTCTGATCTCGTGCAAAAATCAGACAAATGTTCAACAAAAATTGTGCTGGTTCATGCTTCCAAAAAATTAAATTTTTTGGTCAATTTTGCATCCTTGGAATTGAGTTAGGTTTTTTTCGCCCGGACGACGATATGAGCCTTCAGACGTTGCCAAATGTCATTTATCTGATCACGAATTTTTGGGAACCTGTGAAAAAAAAAGATCGATTACGGCGTTCGCAACGATCACCATAATAATCGAGTCTCTACCATAGCTTCAAATGGCATAATATAGACAGTCGAGTATCACGCCTCGCCACACGGTGGATCAAGTCCATAGGAGAGGTCGGACAAAATTCGCAACCTCTAAACGTTTATAACTCCGTTTTTATAAAACTTAGAGGTTCTAAAAGTGGTTTGATTGGTTTCCTCTTAAAATTTTCTTCATAAAGCACCCATTGAAATGTAAAATATGACGAATTAAACCTAAGAATTTGCAATTGTAGTCAAATATTTTATGTCCGACCTTTCTAATTGACTCGATCCACTGTGCGTCGCTGACTACTTTTTCCCCCAAAAGGTGACTTCGCGGGTTCCGTTAAACTCGGTCCATTTTCTCGGCACAACTCGACACCGTGTTGAGAGTGCCAATGCACAAGGTTTGATTGAAAGCATAGTTCACCAAACAACCGGGGCAGTGCTCCAGAGGCCTAGCCGACGGATATCTTTAATGGTCCGAAATACCGGCTCGAAATTAAGGCGAATAAACATGACTTCGCTGGATCAAAACTGCTAGGGTACATCCGAGAGATGGTTAACTACATCCCATCACAGAGCGTGACGCCTAACTAATCGAGGCAATCAAACAATACCCAAACATGAATCCTACAAGATTTTTTCTTTGTTTTTGGCTGCGAGCCACTAATGCATGCTGGGCCGCTGGAAATCGTGTAGATGCTATCACGACTTGTTGCGAGAGGATGTGATTAAACTGGATAATCGTAGAGTTGCTCAGCGTGACTTGCAGGTTTACCCCAGAAGAAAACGGGAGGGTGGACCTAAAATGAACTTTTTTCGGGCAAAATCCTTCGTTTCTTGGACGAAAGATCGTTATTACAGTTGAACGTTGCAAAATCTCCATTCGGGTACAGTGCTTTGAAATTGAAATCTTCAAGCGTTCTCACATGAGAATTCCACTGATGTTTCTTGTGCTTACACGCTCAAGTCATCGAAACTTTGGGTATAATGGAGATGTTGCATATGTGAGGAATTTGCGATTTGACTGTTGATTCTGTTGTAAAAGTTCGCGAGAAACACGATGGTGCCGCTGGTTTTCTCTGAAATCAACTCCAAAGCTCAAGCAAAAGCTCTCAAGTTGAGGCCAAAATGGAGGGGATATCCCACGCTATCCTGAGAGTCCACCTCTACATCAAAACAAACTCTCCATGCAATGATAGGGAGCAAATACATTAGCAGTGATGCCGTGTTTTCAGTTTTGGAGTCCCCAAATAAAGTGGCAACCCTGCTACTTTATTTGCTCCCTATCTTTGCATGGAGAGATTGTTTTGATGTAGAGGTGGACTCTCTGGGTGGGGTGGGATATCCCCTCCATTTTGGCCTCACTTTGAGAGCTTTTTTTGAGCTTGGGAGATGATTTCAGAGAAAACCAGTGGCACCATCGTGTTTCTCGCGAACTTTTACATAAGAATCAATGGTCAAATCGCAAATCCCAACATGCAGCATCTCCATTATGTGCAACATATGGTTGTAATGCATTGAAGTGTTAGTTTTCCCTATGTCAAATCGACCAAATCTTTGTGTTGAAGCGACTAACTTTTTGTATTGAAAATCTGCGCCCTCGTTATAACTAGGCGCCAGCCATCAGGATCGAGCCTGGATTGCATCAGTGATAACCCAACGCATTAGTCACCTGCAAGTCACAATCTCTGAGTGACGGAGGGTAAAACATTACAAGAGCACATGTCCCGCAAAACACTTTCATCATGCTCCAATGTTTCACACTGGAATAAAAAAACGCATTGGATCTAGAGTCCAGACTCTTAAAAACATTGACAAGAAAAAATACTCTTGATTCAATCAGATTTTTGCTTCAATCAAGAACCAAGCCTCTTAATTTGAGCGGATTTCCTTTTGATTTAAGCTTAAATCTGATTGAATCAAGAGTACTTTTTCTTGTCAATGTTTTTAAGAGTCTGGACCCTCGATCCAATGTGTTTTTTTCCAGTGCAGAGAAACATACGGCTCGGGTCGATTTCACACAAAAGTATGTTCAGCAACCAAGTCCTTTACGTTGATCTGACACAAAGAAAAGTAACACCGAACACCGAAATGTTTAGCTGCGCACCTATTATGTATATCCGGCCTACTCCTGCATGACTTTCCTCAAAAATAAATGTTTTGGCGAAGGATTTTGGCAACTCTCGGATGTTCATACGGCGTTTTTCCTTAGCACAGCAGTGCAGGCCATAGTGCAATTTCGGCGGCGTAAATTCACACCGGGCCTCCGGGTAGGTCGAGGAAGGCGATGATAATGATAATGATATTTGGGATGACGCGGGCGCAGTGAGTGATGCGATGGCGATGCAGCTCGGCGCAATCTCCCGCGCAAAACATGTATTTTTGAGGACATTCATGCATGTTTTTCCTTGAAATTTTCAGATATTTTAGATTAAGCTGCGTACAGAATTTTCTAAAACTTTTAAGGGAAAATGTTCACAATTTGTCTGGTAAATTCGGTTTTTATCAAAGGAAATTTGGCGACGCCTGAAGGCTCATACGGCGTTTTTCTTAGGACGGCAGTGCAGGCCATAGTGCAATTTCGGCGGCGTAAATTCACACCGCCGAGTGGGTCGAGGAAGACGATGATAATGATGATGATATTTGGGATGACGCGGGCGCAGTGAGTGATGCGATGGCGATGCAGCTCGGCGCAATCTCCCGCGCAAAACATGTATTTTTGAGGACATTCATGCATGTTTTTCCTTGAAATTTTCAGATATTTTAGATTAAGCTGCGTACAGAATTTTCTAAAACTTTTGAGGGAAAATGTTCACAATTTGTCTGGTAAATTCGGTTTTTATCAAAGGAAATTTGGCGACGCCTGAAGGCTCATACGGCGTTTTTCTTAGGACGGCAGTGCAGGCTATAGTGCAATTTCGGCGGCGTAAATTCACACGGGGCCCCCGAGTGGGTCGAGGAAGGCGATGATAATGATGATGATATTTGGGATGACGCGGGCGCAGTGAGTGATGCGATGGCGATGCAGCTCGGCGCAATCTCCCGCGGCAGAGATGTCATCGGCGTCGATTTATGGCCGCACCTGCGCGTCGCCGCGGCACGCCGCCGCCGCCGCCGCCGCCGCGCCGGGCGCCCAGGGGGTGTTTGCCCACCCGTGATGTAGATCTTTCATCAAATTGTTCAAATAGCTCCCGAACGCGAACACTTGTCCGCAACCCGAGCCCGACCCCGAGGCATCCTCACCATTCTTCCCGAATTTTCCGCCGACCCAGCCCGAGCCTCACCTCGGTATTGCTCATTCTTCAGTCGCGGATCCAAGGATACAAGGGTAATAATACTGCCACTCTGCCGTGCTAGGGAAGAACGCCGTATGAACATTCGGGAGTTGCCAAATTTCCTTCAGTAAAATGTTCATTTTTGAGGGAAGTTATGAATATTCTTCCTTGAAATTTTCAAGAACGGTAGGTAAAATTGCGAACAAAATTATCGGAAAAATTGGAAGGAAAATATTCATAAGTTTACTAGGAAATTTGCGTTTTTTAAAAGGAAATTTGGCAACGCCTGAAGGTTCATACGGCGTTCTTCCTTGGCACGGCAGCACTAGAGTCCCTTTATACTGAGAGTCAAGACAACACCCTTCATAGAGTCACAAACGGGAATAAAGATTACAGAAATTGAACGTTATTTGTAATCTTTGATCGGCCCATTCTCAAATTCCTCTCTTCGTTCCTTCTCTCATTCCGTTTGTTCCTTGCCGAACCCGTAATTCCCCGGTCCATTCCAGATTATAATCTTTGCAATCGGTGAAAATGTAATCTTTATTCCCGTTTGTGACACTGTGAAGGCCTAAAATTCGGGAACCAATCAGAAATGGATTCGCATTGTCTTGACTCTCAGTATAAAGGGACTCTAACTGCCACGTGCTGAGGAAGAACGCCGCAAGATCATTCGAGAGTTGCCGAATTTTCTACGATACAATGTTTATTTTCGAGGAAAGTTATGAATATTTTCCCTTGAAATTTTCAGGAACTTTAGGTGAAATGGGCGTATTTCTGCCAAACGGAACAAGGCGCCAAATCGAGTGCCTTTCGGGAATTTCAGAATTCCGGATAGCGCGAACACTAGTCCGCAACCCGAGCCCGACCCCGAGATTCTTCGATTCTTACCCGAATTTTCCACCTTCCCAGCCCAAGCCTCACTTTAGTATTGCTCATTCTTCAGTCGCGGATCCAAGGATGCAAAGGGTAATACTGCCGTGCTAAGAAAAAACGCCGTATGAACCAACAAACGTTGCCAAATTTCCTTCGGGAAATCACGAATTTCAGAGGAAATTTGTGAATATTTTTCCTCCAATTTTTCAGACAATTTTAGTCGCAATTTCACCTAAAATTCCTATAAATTTCAAGGAGACATATTCATAACTTCCTTCAAAAATAACTGTTATCTGAGAGGAAATTTGGCAACTCTAGAATGTTCATACGGCGTTTTTCCTTAGCACGGCAGAATAATACTGCCGCGTGCTAAGGGAGAACGCCGCATGAGCATTCGAGAGTTGCCAAATTTTCTACGATACAATGTTTATTTTTGAGGAATGTTACGAATATTTTCCCTTGAAATTTTCAGGAAGTTTAAGCCCGTGTCCCACGATCAAATGAACCTATCAAATACTCGTCAAATGCAAGATGGCGACAGGTTTTCGCCTGGTTTTCGCGCAAGTTCGCTATCAAATGTTAGCGGACCGTCAAATGTTGATGAAACCGCCATCTTGCATTTGATGAGTTCATTTGATCGTGGGACAAGGGCTTTAGGAGAAATGGGCGAAAATCTGCTAAACGGTATTAGGCGCCAAATCGAGTGGCTTTTGAGAATTTCAGAATCCCGGATAGCGCG
This sequence comes from Bemisia tabaci, assembly GCF_001854935.1. NCBI lineage: Eukaryota > Metazoa > Arthropoda > Insecta > Hemiptera > Aleyrodidae > Bemisia > Bemisia tabaci. The sequence continues at coordinate 1,133,992 of NW_017551177.1, read as the reverse complement.
TTCCGTCAAACGGAACTAAGCGCCATGGAAAAGCATTGCGAGTATAGGACGGAAAGAGCATCGCGTTCCGCAGAACCCGCCAATCCAAGCCCCCCTCTCCATTCCTTCCCCTATGGCGCTTAGTTCCGTTTGATAGAAATACGCCCAAATTGCAAACAAAATTATCTACAAAATTGAAAGAAAAATATTCTTAAGTTTACCAGGAAATTCGTGTTTCATCCAGGGAACTTTGGCAACGCTTGAAGGCTCATACGGTGTTCTTTCTTAGCACGGCAGAATACTTGACACGGGCCGACGGTAAAGATACTCTTGCCGACGGCGTAATATTTTTCTTCAAATTTTTTGGACAATTTTACTCGCAATGGCGCTCGGGGCAAGAAATTCAAAGATTACAAAAAACGTCCGATTTTTGCACGAAGAAAAAAACTTCGTGCGTGGGACCCAAAGTTTAGGTCATATAGATCTCTGAAGTTTTCGGGTTGAGTATCTGAACACTTTAGGTCCAGCTGCTGAGGTTTGGATCACACATCTGAAACTTCAGTTCTTACATCTGAAGTATTTCGGTTTTCACATCCGAAAAACTTCGATTATCACATCTGAAAAACTTTGGTTCTCACATCTGAAGTACTTCAGATGTGAGAACTGAAGTTTCAGATGTGTGATCCGAACCTCGGCAGCTAGACCTAAAGTGTTCAGATGCTCAATCCGAAAACTTCAGAGATCCATATGACCTAAACTTCGGGTCCCACGCACGAGCTTTTTTTTCTCGGTGTGTATCTAATCTTTATTCCCGTTTGTAACATCCATAAGCCGCGTTGTCCCAACTCTCTCTATAAAGGGACGCTACATTCCCCTATTCAAGAATCGGACATGAGAAAATGTTCTGTTCCGTTCGTTTCTTTTCAGAATTAGCGCGGGGAATTTGAAAGAAAATGCCGATGTTGCAATAGTGAACTCTCATTGGTCCGATGCTCCCCACGCAGCGCGCAAACCGCAGTGCGCGCTGCGGCTCACAGTGGTTGAGTCAATCAAAAAGGTCGGACATGAAATTTTTGACGAAAGCTGTAAATCTTGATGTTTAATTCATCACATTTTAAATTTTAAGGGGTGATTCTAGCAGAAAATTTCACGAGGAAACCAATGGAGCCACTTTTAGGACCTCAAAATTTTGTATAAACGGGGTTATAAGCTCGCAAAGTTTCCAAATTTTGTCCGACCCTTCCCATTGACTCGATCCACTGTGCGGCTCCAGCACGCGCTACGCGCTCCTGACCACTCAGCTCCGCTTTAATTGATAAGAAAATTGCTTCTGTTTCCGCAGGAAATTCCTGCACACGTAGTTAGCGCCGCCCCCCCCCCTCCTCTCGGGGGGCATCCAGGGTTCCCATGAGGAGGTGGTCGCGGTATTGTTTCTTGGGAGACCGAAACAATGGGCTCATTCGACGATGCTCATAAACACCGAGGATTAAACGGTTAACGCGTGCGGTCGCCCTCCGACGTCTAATGAGCGGAAATGAGAGATTCGGGGGCTTCTCCTCATGAAAATGGGCCGGTAACGAGGTGCGAATCAAAGCCGTGTGTTAATCTTTGATATGCAAGATTTTACTATAGAAACTTCTCATACACTGAAAAAAGAGTTAAGGGCTACACAGGGTGTCCCAGGATTAAGTACGAATATTGAAGGCGTCGATTCTTTGGGTCAAAAGAAGACGTTTTTGTGGTATAACTTTTTTCGAGAAACGCTTTCCGTGGGGCCCCATTATCCCCCTATTATCAGCTCCTATTATTCCCTATCAGTCCCCATTATCTCGAAAACGATGAGTTATAGCGAAACAACGCAAGAGAAATTTTCTCAATATTTTACAACGCTGAATCTCGTGGTGCCGTTGGTTGATAAACATTGCCGCAGTGTTAAAAAGACGATTTTTCTCCTCCAATTTTGGGGAGTCGTGGCGCCCAGGGAAAGCGTTTTTGGAAAAAAATGTATACTACAAAAACGTCTTTTTTTGACTCAAAGAATCGACTCCTTCAATATTCGTATTTAATCCTGGGACACCTTGTATAGACATACCGTCCGTTCCCGGCTCGGAAGCCGAAAGTTCCGGGTGCTGGAGCCGTAGTTTCGACTGCTCCGGGCGCTTCACCCGGTACTTTCGGCCTCTGAACCTGGAACCCAGTCGGTACGTCTACACAGACCGCAAGTACGGCTCCCACGACCGGAGTTTTTTTTCAGTGTAGAGTACAGCATTTTTGTCTGGTTGTGTCAAAACATCAGAATTTTAAAGTCTTAGGGTACCTATATAAAAATCCTCTAATCTATATCAAAGGCATTAAGAATAACGTGCAAGCGGTATGGTTGAATTGCATGCCCATAGAGGACGTAATTTTGTATTTTATTCCAACGATTTTGATAGCCCTGACCATTGCATATTAAAACCTTGAATGTATTTTCCTCGAAACTACTCCTTTTCAAAAGTGAAATTAAAGGCGCTATAGATCTAGTTTGCTAATACATTTTTGGATAGCCATTTTGAAAAATATTCCTATCGGAAGAGTTAATTGATGTTTGAAGTTTTTGGCACCAAAGTTGTTTCACCTTTGGATGGTCACTAATGCTCGCACTAAAGTATCGTTCAAGTTTTACAATTTACAGTCATGTGTAAGATACAGTAATGTAGCAAAAATCTTTTTCACTCTGACTCTTCGTCTACCACTTTCCCACTCATCCTTCGCTGTCTGACTCTCTTTTTTAGCCCCTAATAGACTGCCTAAATCAAACTTCAGTCTTTATCAAACTGTTTCAAAGTCTATACTTAAAAGATCGTTTCAAATATTTCATAATCAAGTGCATCGATCTCGAAGTTTTCGTTGTTCCATCCGCATGTTGAGAATGGGAAAAAAGCTTCAGGAGTCAACTTTTCTAAATTCCGAAAAGGCAACAAAATAAAAAGTAAAAAACACAGCGTGGCTGAATGGTAATAATTACTGAAGGAGTTAGTTGAACAATGACACAAATTGCCATTTGAAAGTTGCAAATTTTTATTTACAATAAAGGCTTTCCATTATGTACTGCGAATAGTTTTCCTACATCATGAGTAATCCTTACTTTCTGAATTTTTCTGTAGCCTAATGTTTTTCAATTAGCCGCTTAAAATTTCTTTACATATTTTTGTTCGCTGATATTATAGAGTTGGGAAATTATGCTTCCCTGAGCATAACAGCTCGACTTTAAGCTTTAATCTAGTGGAGCGTACCTACATTGTTTTTAGTATAATGAGGAAATTTCAATAATTATTATTGTGCTATATGTTTCCTATACCACGCCGCCTAATTTACAATTTTACTTCACATTTGGACGATGGTTCTGCAAAAAATTGAAAAACTTGTTACCGAAACTATCTAAAAATAGATAATAAATTATAATTGAAAAATAAAGTTCCTTTTAAAACTAGCAGCGGCCCTGAAGCGCCTTAATTCGGAATTTTCAACGATTAGAAGTAACTTCAAAGAAGAGGAAAGAACGTTTTTTACCTGTTTATAATCTGATCCAAAAGGTATCCAAAGAAAAGCAGAAGCACACGTTCTTATCACTCAGAAAATTAATCAAACACGTAAAACTTCCAATAACTTTATTTACACAAAGAAGACGTAAGACAAATCTATGTACTTCCGGGAGAAAGATTCGCTCTCATATGAGACATCAGCCACTCTTCGACAATATACAGAATAGAATGAGTTTTTCGAAACACTAAAAAAATTTCACACCACTTCAAATTTAAAAGCTTAACTATAAATCGATGGAGGCGAAAAAATTAAGACCTATGTCTCAACGAGACGTCAAGTTTCAAACAAATCTGATTTAAGTATCAGTACTCTCTCGGAGGATCCAAAAAAAGTATAGTATTTTTTCTTCCTCTAAATTAGAAAACCGACAGTTTAAATTAACGTATAGGAGCCACACTATTTTCGACACTGAAAGATCCTCCCAATGCTAAATCACGATTCACTGAATCTTTCCGTCGGAAATTCAAACTATTTTCGACGTTTGATCTTTCGCGACTGGGACAATTTTTTTTCCGATCGGCACCGATAGTATGGTAAAACACACAAAATTTTCAAGTTTTTTCGGATAAAATTTTGAATTATCTCAGACACCGGCGATTGGGGCCGAATTTTTTCCCGGTCAACGGGACTTCTAACCTCGCGGTAGGGATTTAGTTCCTGTTTTTCGGGGTGTTCTCGAGGGGTGGCGGGGGCGCGAATCGCGTGAAGGGACGGCGATGAGGGATTCGGACCTCGTGGATTCGGGACTGCACGCAGGGCGACTTATCGCGTTCCACTGACGGTGCTCGCCGTACGCTCGTCCGCTCGCGGTGCGCGTCGCGCCGGTGCGGGTTCCCGCCTTCGAGCCCACCCCCCCCCCCCCTTCCCCACCGTCGCCTGACGAACGCCGTCATACGTCGACGACATCGCGTATTTTTGAAATTTTGCGTACGGAGAGGAGAGGTGCCTCGGTGTGATGTGAAAAACGATTTTTTTCGGAATAGAGAATTTGCAGATGTCTGAAATTTTGTAAAGGATGTGTCCCATTAAGAAGGGTATTTTGGCCCTAACTTTGGCACTGAAAAAAAAAAATCTCGGTATATTTACTAAGAAAAGGGTAAAATTACCAAGAATTCAGGGTTCTACTTGATCCCAGTTTTTTCTTGGTAAAATTACCATTTATGGAATTGGTAATTTTACCGAGAAATCTCGTAAAATTATTGAACTTTCTCGGTAATTTTACTGGACCTTGGTAAAAACGCCAATATTTTTTATAGACTGTGGTAGAATTACTGAGATAAAATGGCAAAGTTACCGGGAATTGATCACCAATAAAAGTGGTATTCTTACCTGAAAAAAACAGTAAGAATACCGGTTTTTAGGTAAGCTTACCAGTCTGTCTTGGTAAAATTACCAATAATTGGTAAAAAAAAGTGAGATGGTAAAGGTACCAACGGACCTTGGTAAAAACGCCGAGAATTTTTTCTCAGTATGGTGTGAAAAACGATTTTTTTCGGAATAGAGAATTTGCAGGTGTCTGAAATTTTGTAAAGGATGTGTCCCATTAAGGAGGGTATTTTGGCCCTAACTTTGGTCGAAAATTGAAACAGCTTAGAATACCGTGATGTATGGTCAAATCGACTCTTAATCATCTACCTTGGGAGAACTTGTCTTTGTTTGAGGTAATTTGAAAGGTTTTTCCCTGATTTACCAGCACAAAGTAGTGAAGTTTTGCAGTTTTCTCGAATAATTGCTCATTAAAAGTAGATTGTTTATGTATGAGCACAAGCAGCTACCACTTCCTCCTTTAAATATGTTGTAATGGGTGTACTAAAGATTTACATATTCGAATATGAAAGTGGTAGTCGCTTGTGCTCATACATAAACAGTCTAATTCAGGACCGAAAATGAGCGATTATTCGGTGTTTTTCACAAAATTTTACAATAGAAAAACTATGTTACGTTGTGCCATTCCATTCGCCTTTTGCTTAATCGGGGTTTGTAATAAGTGCTCAATTTACTTTAATATGACGCCTGCGCATACGACTGAAGTCAGTTTAAAAAAACGTCAGGACAGTGAAGTAACCTTCATAATATTTAGTTACAGCCAGGGGTGCAAATTGTTCTCTGCCACGCGGTCGCGACCAAATTGTGACATCGCCCTAAAAATTGAGCATGGGTTTTTTCTTCCTCTTTAATACATTTTTCAGTTCTCAGATCGTCAACGCACATTCTAAAATTAACAGACAATGAAACAAAATTTTGTTTAACTCTTTCCAACGCAATTTCACGACCTCTATCCATGTAAAATTGAATTGGACTCTCGAATTTATTCTATAGAGACACTTCCCGGAAATTTGGTTCAGTATAGGTAACATCAATGAAAAAATGAAGTCTAAAAAACCCCTTCAAATAATTAGGAATACACACATTGACATTATTTTAAATGTATAGAATGTTGTGCCGCTGAGAAATGAAGGCAACTTTAGAACCTTACAGTGCGGCCGTAGTGAAACGCAGATATAGCGCCTACAAGATTGCAGGCATACTTCATGCATAACGCGGCCCCGACAAAACTGCGCGCGCTACGTAATTTCACACGAACTCAGTTCGAACAAACAATTTCTAGGAGACCTGAAATCCTATCAGTCTCCAATGATGCTGTCACGACTTCAAAAGTGTGCAATACTATTAAACTCACAAACCTTTTGAAGGCGAGATCTCACCTCAATTACCTCAATTTGTAAGATCAATTATTCGAAAGAGGTCAAATTTTAAATAGGTTTGAAATTTGACCTTCTACCTAGATTTTTTAAAGCCAAGCAAAACTGCTCTGACATTATATTATTGCGTCAGGTCATGCCATTGGGACCTCTCTGAAATCTCTGAAACCTCTTTAACCTCTGAAATCATCCATTTTATAGGTGTGTCTTCTATCAGAACTACAGAGATTGAATTAATCTCACTGCAGAAAAAGAAAGAACGGGCATTTCACATCAAAATTGTAATTCACCTTTTTTCTTTGAAGTGGGACAGAATCGGAAACATTCGCGAAAAGACAAGCAATGGGAGAATCTGCAGAAAGATTCGTCGCTGTTGAATGTTTGCAGGACCAACTAACGAAGAAAAAATGGCATTCATTATGCGTCTGCATTTTAGGTACCTTTAACGTTAAATTGGTAGACGTTCCTGATGGTGTCGCGGTTTATTAAAATACATAATTATTTTGAAGCACTTTTGTAATTACTTAGAGTTTAAATTTTGTCATCAGGCGGCCTACATATTACTCACTTGACTTGATTGATAAACTTCGTTATTTTTGAGGAGGTGCGATGGAATTATGGGAAATCTTAAAAGAGGTAGTCTTACTCTGAAGGTATGTTATCAACTGATGTCAACCTGGAAATCAGAGGGTCCATCTATGTGATTAGTTTCTAATCGATTAATAACTTGTCGTATCTGTGCGCCGTCATCAACGCTTTCTCTTGGTCGATTTTAATATTGTGTTGGTTCCATTTGTCTTATTTGTGGTTATGCTACAAGGACTACGTGAGCAACACAGCCGAAGAAGTAATCCGGCCTCGTTTTTTCAACTTTTCTGTCGAATCTGAGCGAGTCCTCATTGGAAGTATAGAAAGGAGCATTGCGAGTTCACGCCTCTCCCCCATCGCGCCTTCAATTTTGCAGGTGCAATATGGACACCCATCAAGCACGAATAGTTGCATCTCTGCGCCGTCAGCGACGCGCGTCCTTTCTCTTGATCTATTTCCATATTGTGATGGTTTCGTTTATGTCTTATTTGTGATTATGCAGAAAGCCGAAGCCGAAGCCGAAGACATGGATATCTCATATCATATTTTAATCTTTTAGAGGGAAACCAACCAACATGTTTGCTTAGAAGTTTGTGAAAATAACCATCATATTAGTAAGGATAATTGCAATAATTTTCTAGTGAGGATGTCAGCTGGGTTCTCTCCAAAAAATAAAAAACAGCGATGAGATCTTGAAACATCGCAGTGTAGATGTGACGGTTAACTTTCACTTTCACTTAATGATGTAAAATTGGATCGAGAAAATATCGCAAATCGATTCGTATCTCCATTCGCCACATCCACTAGGTTCCGAGATATTTCATAGCGGAGGTGGAGAGGATTCCCACAAGTCGGCAATATTTGGATTCTTGCATTTAATTATATGTAAACCTATCGATATTTATCTAGGCCGTCTGCCGCGTCTAAAATCGATTATTTATAACAGCTTTAAATGGAGGATAGACAGTTTTGCCATCTTACGAAAATTGCCATTATTTCGGATTCTTCTATTTTCGTTATCGGCGCCTTTTTAATACAAGCGATTTGAAAACAAAAACGGGTGGAAATGATTCGAGTCGAACCTACTTCACTATTTAAATTCCTAGAGGAAAATACAATTAGAAGTTCGAACCCGCACGTGACAATATCTACTGCATTGGTGTAACTGCCGAGACCTGCACAGAGCACAGACATTCCGTTCGACGGTAGGTTCAAGCGGCTTCTAGAGTGCCTTCAATTTCGAATGATACCAAAGTAGACGCAAGAGCTTGATAAGTTGCATGCTTCCTTTTGCACGGTTTCTATGCATGTCGATGAAGGGGCGAGAAAAAATCTTAAAGTTAGTGACGTATTCTGCCATGCTAAGGGGAAACGCCGGATGAACCTTCAGGCGTTGCCAAATTGTATTTGATCAATCTATAATTTTCTGGAAAACTTATGAATATTTTCGCTCCGATTTTTCAGATAACTTTGTTCATGATTTCACCTAAAGTTCCTGCAAATTTCAAGGAAAAATATACATAACTTTCTTCTAAAATAAACATTTTATTGAGGGAAATTTGGTAATTCTCGAATGTTCATACGGCGTTCTTCTTTAGCACGGCAGTATTAATCTTCAGTGGAGGATTACTTAAGAGATTGCTACGAGGCAGTAATTTATTGTTGAAGGAATTTTTAGGAGAAGAAAATCCCTTATAAAATTTCATTTCTTTCATAAAATATGAATTTAAACGGCAAAATTTTAAAAATAAATCAAGTAATAAATGATAGAAACCTTTAAATGAAAGAAAAAAATAAACAAAATATGAAACAACATTTTTTTGAAGAAAAAAAAATACCAATAAATGCAAACGATCATCCGGTAGAGGCTGCATTTCACCCTTTAAAGTGAAAGATTATGAGTTTTTCACGTCAATATCGCGGTATGTACACAATTTTTCTGGCTGTTTTGCCAAAACACGGGTAATTTATAATACATGTATTAATAAACATTGTTCAATGAATATCGCGTCATTCATGAACGTCGGTACTTTGAGACATGCAAAAAGCTATGATTTTCTTTCATTTTTGCGTGATACCACATGCCGAATTCCGATTTCGAATACTTCCGCGCTTAACGTTCGTTTTGACCGGTGTGAGTTTCTTACACGTTAGTTACGCGAATTATTCGACGTTTGTCTGCAAGCGAATAAGATCACACAATTTTCACCTTAATAACACGCAAAAAACTCAATTTTTACAACGACGCGCGCATAATATTCACAAATGTTAGTAATTTCAGACAGACAAAATGCTAAGATTTCCCTTCATTTCTAAGTGATACCGCACAGAATACCTACGACCAAGTTTGCATAGTTATATGCTTGGTATGTCCTCATCTACCTGTGCTGATATATCTATCTACAATTTACGTCAAATTTCAGGCGAACAGATACATTTAACATCTAGAACCTTGTATCTAACGGGAAATCATTTAACAATCAATAGCACTAAGTTACTTTAAAGGCACACAGACAAGACAAATGGGACTTGAAGTCAAGAGAGATCAGTCAAAGTTTCTTAAAAAGTATATATATAGTAGTATTTTGGGCTACGTTAGATTCACTTTTACTTATAGTAGTACATGTATAAGAATAAAATTAATTTTGACTCTAATTTTAATATTTGGAACTTCTTGGCTTTGTTTTCCCCGCGAGATGGTGTGGACCCAGCACCATTTCTCCACCTTGTTACATACAGTTCGGGCCACTTCTCAGTGTTTTTTTCTTTTTTTTCCTTATATAAGTATATATAGTATACAAGTCTTAAAAAGAAAAACAGTAAATATGAAAGATACGTTAAGGAGTTGATTGATGCTCTAAAGGAATGCCAATTTTACTAAGATGTATCATAAAAACCATTACTGTATAGATTATTCCTGGAAGACTTGCGAAAATTGTGTGGCTCAAGTTACCTCCAACATTCCAAAATTTTGGTTTTTCCAAAAAAAAATCGGTCAAAAACTAAAATGTTCAAAATCCAATGCATGGGCATGAAAGTTGGAGGTATTTGTGAGGTTCGGCGACCGGCGAAATTATTCTGGGATTATCGATAGTCACTTTTCAAGGAGGTCAGTTTCAGAGGTAGAAAATGGAGCAAAAAATTCTAAAAACTAAATAATTTATAAAAATTACTTACCGATGGAAAAATATGTCTCAATACCATTGAAATTCCACCAAGACAGCAAGACACGCCACTATCACATCGGAACATCAACATACCACATGTTGTTTTCGTTGTTTACTTTCGCGACAGTGCTGCCGCAAGCAAGAGAAAAAAAAATCCCCAAACGGGAACGGCTCATGATAGACCCACTGACGGTACCACATGACTGATGCCTACTCCGGAGTTCGAATTCAAGGTTTAAATTCTGCATTAATTTTTTGTGTGTTGAAGTTGAACTAACTCTAGCTGAACGATTCGTGATAAAAACACTTCAACTTCGCGGTATAAACGCGATTTTGATACGGATGCGAGCATACGTAAAACTCATGCACGGCAGTAAACTGAGACAAGCAAAGAGCTAAGAATTTCCTCAATTTGGAGGGGGGGGGGGGAGAGAAACTTTCCCAAGCTTTAAATTTTATCGATTTCTTTCATTAAATGTCTTTAATACGGTTAAAAAAGCAGTTGGTACTTATCGATGATGTTCTCTCGTTTTCATAAAAAGTGCTTTTTTGATCTCAGAAAAGAAAATGCCTCATTTCATGGGTCCCTTGATTGTCTTTCGTCTAGAAAAAAAAAAATTTAAAGGGAGCGAATTTTCAAGTTAGATCGAAAGATCTATCCTCGCGTTTTTCTTTATGGAATAATATTTAGAAAAATCTTCACTGCAACTGTTAACACATTATCCATTGACTCTGCGTAGGGAGCTGTTTCATTTGACCACTAAAACTTTAAGGGAATACTTCCAGCTTCTAGACTATTTCTCCTCAATTGAGCAATTGTTAATTTACTTTAATCAGAAGCAATCCTTTCTTCACAATATTTGACGGCCAACTTACAAATTGAGACAGGAATTCAGGACTAGGTAGGTACCGTTGTTAAGGTCAAACAAAATGTCTGCCTCCACGAACGGAAATTTGGTTCTTTGGTAACAGAATTGTCAATAAGTGTGAATCACATTTGATTTCAAAATTTGCTCTCCCATATTTTTCAGGATATTATCCATAAAAGTTTATCTAAGAAAGTTTTTATTGGATTTTTTTTGTGATAGAGAGAAATAAAATTCTAACAGACATACTTGTCATCTTTTGCTTCAAAAATCTTGAAAGGATGTGATACTGAAATGTTACGTAAAATAGTTTCATGCAAAAGCGGATATTTTTTAATGCAAATGTATTAACCAAAAAAAAAAAAAAAAAAAAAAAAAACATGGTGAAATCTGCCAGAGAAAAAAAGAAGGAAAATAATTTTGGAAGAGATATATGTACAATAAATCCACAAAAAGTATTATGTATGAAATTATTTTATTCTTCATAAAAAAAAAAGTTTCCAGCTGATAGTTTTAAAATTCATCCAAATGAAGTAATAATAATGAGAACAGATAAATTGAGTGTTCCTGAGAATTTAAGAGATAGTTCTCCAAAAAAAGGCGGACCACATAATTATGGTGAAACTGCAAAAACACATACCTTTTTTATGGTGTCTCAGAACCTCTGCTGCAATTTCATTTTATCAAGGGAAAACAAACCAACACTATTACTGGAAATTTTCACAGAATTTTCTTCACATACAAGAAGAAAATCATGAAAAATTTCAAGCAATAAAGTTGAATATTTTTATTATTCAAAAATCAATCAGGACAGGCAGTCTACAGCAACATAAACTGAGATACATATTCTTGCAGTTTCACAGTATAGATGAGTCTTTACACCTGGAAATGTTACCTTTGTCCTTGACAAGGGTACCTAAAATCACTTAAAAAATACTAATGTTCAAAATAATAGGTATATAATAAGATAAAAATTAACAAGTAAAAAACTAGAGGAGAACAAAAATTTGAAACAAAAGAAAGTTATATTTAAAAACATATAATGAATATAAAAAGACCTTCCTCAGGCAATGATGGGACCAAATCAGAATTTATCCTTTCCGTTTTTTTATAAATTTGTATTTATACATTTATCTACTGGATAAAACATTTTGATGTTTCGTTCTCTATAATTAATTTAGTTTTAATTAATGATTTAAAGCGTACCTCGAACAGACCACATTAATTTGCAATTGCAGTCATTTCAAGACGAGATCATGTTGGCGACCAGTTAATGACAGCTGTGATACTGAGACTTAGAATTGATGCGACAAGAGGAACGTAGACATCTTTTTCTGCCTGTTTCATTATTAACAGCACACTTCTTTAGTGATTGATTGAACCTACAAGTACATAGTTCCTTTTTTTTCAAAGGAAGTCTTTAGAATCATGCTTGACAGGATCATCCCACCATGAAAGACTTGGTGAGAAGTATGAGCATTTGAAAGTACCTACACAATAATTAAGTTGGAGATAAAACAATTAAAATAGCTCAATTGAATTACAGTGCTCATTTTGATCCCTTTTAATCATGCACAAACAAGTATTGGTCTAAACTGATAGCTTCTTCTCTTACCATTTGTTTCCAAAAAAAAACATAGAAGCGAAATTGCGTTAAGGAATTGTGTGCAAAGATAGGACCATGGGCCTAGGTAAGGGCTGGTAAGTAAAGAGTGATTCATTAACAAGTAATTTAAGTTTTCTAAATACTAAAAAAATAATCTAGATCAGAGGTAAACAAACATTAAAAAATTGAACAGATTTTGCTGAAAGACTAGTTTCATCTAGGATTTTAAGCAAATGACGGAATGGTTTTACCAAAGCACATTTCAGCTCATTGTCAGCTACATATTTCTAGGAGGTATTTTTGAAAATCCTAAATGTGCCTGTTATCCTCAAGAGGTACAGCCGAATGGAAAAAATTTCAATTGCGCACATCAAAAATGTCTAAAATACCTCTGAAATGCAGAATTACAATAGCCTGAATTGCTAGTTTTCAAATTGACCATGTTATGGTTCACTTAGGGAGAGGTCTGAGGAAAATTGACCAAACTTAACAAAAAAAACTTTGTGTGTGAATAAGAACCAAGGTGCTATGTTTAATATTCATTAATCGCTAGTGATTAATAAATACTAAACACAACACCTTGGTTCTAATTCACATACAAATAAAATGGTATTGTTCAAATCAAGCCTCATTAAAAATAAACTTGAAAAGTGTTCTCAATATTTCTCATGGATAGATGTACCCGTTTTCTACTCAAAACTTTCACTTTTTTATAAATGGGAAGGGAACAAAAACTTCAAAATTATTGAAATCATATGTAGGGAGGATTGATAAAAAATTGCTGGATTGTTCTTGTACATAAATTAGGTTTTTGAAAACCCTCCTTGGGCAAACCAGACGGCCAGTGACCAAGAAACATTGCCTACAGACATAATAAATTGGAAATGAGTGATGCAGAAAACGGAAATTTAGCATTTCCGAATGGATTTTAGACATATTTGATGTGCTTCACAAGATTTTCAAGCGAATTTAACCCTTGAAGAAAGTCCTCCGAGGTTGTATCTTCAGTGTTCAACAGACCCATTAAAGCCAAATTAACAGCGGACAAAAAATTTAATTGAATCAATCAAATTGGGCAGTGAATTTCCCGCTAGAATAATTTGGGCTTTAATTTCCTGTCTTCATAAACAATTTCTTAGAAATAGACAGCTACAGCAAGCTTTGAGATAGAGTCATTATAATTCCTTCAAAAACTTTAGAGAGAAACCAGCAATTTCACAAAGTTGGTTTGATATAAGTTCATTGCAGAAAAGAGGGGACTCTTTAAAAAATACCATTTTCTCTTCACATGATGATCCAGTCCTTCACTCAGCAAATTGACCCAAGCACTGAGAGATTAAAAAAATTGACTTAAGTTTAGTAAAAAGAAAACAGTTAAAAAGCATCCTTAACATTCAGTTCTAACTCCTCACTGTACCAGGCATCTTTGATTTTCACAAGTTAAAACGTTGCATTTATAATTATGAATCAGGGGTTAAGAACTCTTCCTCAGCCTGTAGGGAACCACAACGATTTTTTCAATTTTCAATTAGGAAAACAAATAGAATCGCTGACCGATAGGAACTTGAAGCAACAGAGTACACATAAAACATTTCTAAAGACAGAGGTAATGATTTTTACGGCTGATTTTCCAGATGGGCACCTAGGGAATTTACTTATTGCACTGGAAAACCCTGGGATACAAGAAAAAATTTCCACAGTAACTCAGGAACGCTCATTCAAGGTCCTAATATCTTTAGAAATTTATACTCCGCAACTTTTTCAGGTTCTATTTTCTCAGAATGAGGAAATTCCCTGATACTTCCAGTCAAAATTCTAACAATCATGATTAAAGCAATGATTTTCAACATTCATCTTAAAATTTAAATGGCAGTCCTGATGTCTTTTCCCTTCCTTTCTTCCTCTTTTTTTTTTTGAAACAAGACTATGGTAACAAAAAATCTTTGTTTTGAATTGATGGTTATAAAACCTTACGAGATGGAGAAAAATCGAGGAAAAGGAAAAATGTTCAGTCTTCAGCAGGTAATTACCTGATTTTCCTCAAGGTTTTTGGGTAAATTCGTGATTGTTCCAACCCTGTAAACGCTCCGTTTCAAGAGCTTAGGTATCATAAGGCCATTAAGTTCTTCCAAAATCTGTAGGCAAATCTATATTTGATGTAAGGGAAGACTCCACATCATCCCCCAAGAAGATGGATTCTAAGGGTAAAGTGTTGACTCTTTCCTCTGATCTGTCCTCTTCTTCCTCCGCAAAACTGAAGTCCTCCTCGTCTTGAAGCTGCTCCACATTATCAACAACACCTTCAATATCCTCGCCCTCATCGTTCTCTTCGTCCTCTTCTTGATCACTGTGCACATTTTCTGCTCCATCAGGAGAGTTCTCCGGACTAGAGGTCTCTTCATCTGGACTCATCTCATGCTCTGTCTTGATGCTTTGGACGTTTATCTTAGCTATATTGTTTTCTCCCATAGTTTTGGCCAATGCTGCTGGATTTACAGCATTGTGCTGATCTCTTAAATGGACCTCCAGTTCTGTTGCTGTGAAATGGGCATTGCAGATGTCGCACTCGATAAGAATCGGGTCTTCGAAAGATTCATTGCCATGGTGCTCGTCATATTCTCCTGCTGCATCCTCCTTATCGCTTTCCTGAGGTGATGTGTCGAGCGGGGTGGTGCTCTTACTGACGGAATGCGAGGCTTCTGGATCATCCAGATAATTTTCTAGTCTCATATTCTGCTGATGAACATTTATTAAATTTTGCGCCATCACCTCTGGCTTGATGGCATGGTGGACAATCTTGCAATGCTCTATCAGATCTTCTTCAGCGATCATTTCAAGACACATATCGCACTTTATCAAAGTTGTAGCTCCTGCCGAATGGTGCTTGTCATCACTCCCAGCTGCATCCTCGTCACCGCTTTCTTGAGGTGATGTGTCCGGGCGGGAGGTGCTTTTCCTGACAGAATGGGAAGCTGCCAGATCAGCCAGATATTTTTCTAGTTTCATATTCTGTTCAATTGCTTGCTTGTGCTGATGAACAGTTATCATACCTTGCGCCATCTCCTCCGGCCTGATGGCATGGTGGACGGACTTGCAATGCTCTACCAGGTTTTCTTGTGCAATCATTTCAAAACACATTTCGCACTTTATCAAAGTTGAAGCTGCTGCCACTTCTTTTGTCTCTTGTGACTTTTGCCTAGCACGTTGAGCCAGTATTTTTTTCCGTTTATGACACCTATGAGTGGGGAAACCAGTAGGAGTGAAAAATCTTTTACAAAATTCACACTGCACTTTATCGCGCGGACTAAATCCGACTTTGGGCTCAGACTTGATGGATTCAATGGATGTTCTGTGAATTTGTTTTTCAGATAACTTTTCAACTACGACTTGAGCACTTTTTGAAGCATTCAAGTGCTCGTTCATGAATGCAGGTGAGCAAATTTTTGTAATTTCTATATTCATATCACTACTAGTACTGCAGGAAGGTTTATTAAGATCGTTATTTCTTGTTCCTGAATGCAAATTTTCTTCAGGATTTTGCTGTGAGTTGAAGCTTCCTGAGTCATCTTGAACTGAAGGAAGATCAGATTTCTGGAGAGCAGATTTCACGACATAGAATGGTATTCCTCTGCATTGCCCCCCGTGTCGCCTCAAGCTTTCTGGATTGTTGGCTGCATAAAAGCAAGAATGACAATCGTGCATGTTGACTCCAGAAAAAATAGAGTTGGTAGCATTGACATGACTTTCAACAAAATGGTTGATGAAGTGGTTTTCACTAGAGAATTTTTTCGTGCACTGCAAACATTTGATGCTTTTATGCAAAAGTTTAAGTTTTTCTTCGAACCGTGATTTACCTACACACTGGGGCACGTGATTATGGAGAGAATTTTCTTCTTGGAAATGAAGGAAACACTTTTCACATTTGTACTCGAATGCTAGCCGACAATTGGTTTTGTGGTTATTGAAACTTTTAAGTCCAGTGTAAATATTCTGACAGCTCCTGCATTTATGCAGCATTTTTGACTTGAGTGACTGTTTGTGAATCTTCTGATGCTGGTAATAGTCTGCCTTCGAAGAGAATTTTCGATTACAAAAATCACACGGAATTACGACTTTTTGATGTGTGTTGGCGGAATGAATGTTACAGCTCCGAGGACTATTATATTGGTACGGACACAGCCTGCACTTGACTGCTTGGGGACCTCCACAATATTTTAGATGTTCATCGACTCCAGTTGCACTGTGAAAAATTCGAGTGCACTGCTGGCATTGATGTTTTGGGACACCTTTAGCAGCTTGTTTCTGCACGGAACTGGGTGCTGGCTCACACTGAGGTGGGTTTCCTGAGGGTACCCTACTCGCTGAAACTTTGGACGTTGAGTTTGCGGATGAGTGCTCCCCCTCATCTTTGGGACCCCCGCTATGTTTTTCGGAGATGTGTCTTCTTAACCTTTGGACAGACTCAAACTGCTTTTGACAGAATGGACAACTGGAAGCACGTTCTGTACCGCAATACTGTTTGTGGATCGCCACCGCTTTTACGCTGAGTAGCCTTCTGTTGCATTTATCACAGGTTGTATTTTTCTTGACGTGGAGAGCAGGTTTTACTTTTAACAGATTTGAAGTAGCTCTGTTTCCATGAAACTTATTTTTGTGTACTTTCAGTGCCATGGGATTTTTGTAAGAGTTCTTGCAAAGATTGCATGGAAACACCACCATTTTCATACCCTCTGCGATCACAGTGGCCTTGGCTCCTTTGGTGAATTTAGTTTCTATGTAAGTTAAAATCCCAGCTGCATCTGGGTCCATTTTGTGGACGTTCCTCACATGGCCGCGCAGACTGTACACCTGGAGGACGATGGGACAGTACGGACACTTGATGTGTTTCTTCCCGAAACGTCGGTTTACTGAATGATATTTTAAATGTGAATTTAGTAACATTCTATTGGAGAAAGTTGACGTACAATAATGACACTTTAGTGGTTCTCCTGTGTCTATTTCTTGAGACTGCTCATGAGTCTGGCTTGGAGTGGGCTTTCCAGGTTCACTCTGAAACACACACACACACACAAAATCAAACCTTGGATATAGATAGTCTGAGTATCAAGTTTGAATGGAGATATTCAGACAGAGTGTTGGTGATTTGGTCGACCTGTGTTGAATTTCATTAAAAAACTGATTCTCATTGAAGAGGAAAAAAGTTCATTTGAGCACAAGTTCACTTACGGTGCGACCGCATGCCCAAACCTCTGTCTGGTTTGTATGACCTCTCCGTGCTCTGAAGCAGAGAAACAGGAAGCTGCGCTGATGATAGGTCCAATTAGACCCAAAATGCGCCTTCAGTTGCCTTTTTGATTGGTTGTAAAGTAACTAACATTGCAGCAAACAGCATAACTCTCTTGAGAGATTTGTACTCTGATGAGATTTTTCTGTGTATGATGAGAATAACGGTTTTTTACTGAAAAACAAACGTTGGCAAAATCACCAACGCTTTGTCTGAACAACACATCCCGTAATCAGTTTGTAAGGGACATTAACTTTGTGAGACTTTAGTATCTACCCCTACCATTACTACAGTAAGACATCCGTTTATCGGATTTCACGGGACCGGAGGCCGAATCCGTTAAACCCACAGGTGGGTCCTGCTGAAGGGACCGGAGGATCGATCCGTTAAATCGAAGAATCTGTTAAATCACAGAATCCGTTAAATCGCAATCCAATAATTTGAGGTCTTACGGTACTTCAAAAAACTATTTTCTTCTAAATTTTTGCAATAATCTGGGGAAAAAAAGCTTTCGGATTTTTTAAAATTACTATTCAAGATGCAGTCCCAAAAGTACTTCACACTTCCCGTTTTTGAGAGGGCCGTAAGAACTACTGACATGCAATTTGAGCAGGGCTTTAGATTGGATCCACAGATTCAAAACAAGAGCTTAGGCAGGTCTCTAATTAAAAAATTGCTAAAGTTATAACATTTTAAAGACAACTTGTAATCATCGACCCTGGTTTATTCTCAACAATTTTTTTCGTAAGACAGCTCAAAGCAGGGAGTACAAAAAATAAGGACATACTTGGGAAAAAGAATGAACCGTAATGAAGTCGACAACAGGAAGAGTGCAAAAGTGTGTGATGCTTCAGAAAAGCTGTCATGGAAACTGACAGTAAAATCTCAAATTTTGGCACCCAAGCTGTGTCTGTTGAATTAGAGTTTGCAGTTGTGCAGGCATTTCTCATGTTCTGATGTGAGTTGATTTGAAGAGAGGGTATAGTTTTGTCATTAATTATTATTTCCAGCAAGTATTCCGGTGAAATACGCTTGCAGAGAAATGAAAGATGATTACAAAGATAGGTATCTGGATAGAAACAGTATCAGTTGGTGTTTCCACATGAAAAATTCCTGCAAGACGGGAAACCTTGATCCGACGGACTGAGACTGTGCGTCAACCCGTGAGATTTTATGGCCGGTTTCCATGACAACTTTTCTCACACTGTTGACGTCTGCACTCTTACTTTCTTCAACTTCATTCTGTTGCATTCGCTCCTCTATCTAATATCATTTTTTGCATTCTTCCCTTTGTTTGATCTTTTTCAATGAACAAGTTCCTGATTCCCAAAACGAAATGTTAAAATTGAACTGCACCCAAACTAGCCGTCATGTTTGAACCAAATGAAGGTTCACGAAGGACCCCAAATGAAACCAATCTTCGGACGACTGTTGCTGATTTTCCTAGTTTAAAAACTTATAACTTACATTTTTTTTGGTCATCTTAGACGGGGTTGCAGCCTTTTTTTGCTTTTTGTTCCCGCTTTTATCTAGGGTCACCACTGGAGCTTTCCGTTTTGGTGGCTGATCAACGACAACGCAATCATCATCATCATTTGAACGGAGAGAGTTCATCCGCTTGGCAGTGTTACTAGATGCTGCTGATTCACGCCCACTAGTACTCCCACCTAAAGAGAAACAAAAGCATAGAAAGATAACTTAGAGAATAAGGTAGTAACTTAGACGGATGTTGATAAGGACTATATGGAACTTGGTAAAAAAACCAACTGGTAAGGAACATTTTTTTAATGTAAGTCTTGCCATCTTTGCATATAAAGCTGCTCATATGAAGAAGCAGTCTATCTGCTACAGCAAATCTATGGATAGTCATTTCATGAGCCAATAGTGCCAATTTACTTATAAGTAGCAAGAATAATAAAGTTTTTATTTTTTAAGAGATTCTTTTACTTTTACTAAAAACTTCAATTATACTTGAAAACTTGAACCAATTACAGCGAGGTTAGTTTTACAGAGTGTTTACGGTCTGGGTAGAAAAAAATCCGTGTCTTTTCCAGGTTTTTCCCTGACCAAAATTCTTGACTTTTCACAAAGAAAATTTGCATGCCTAGAACTGGGAATGGGCAATTATTTTTGCCATTGATTCCACTGTAAATGACCCAGACACATGAGCCTTTTTTCTTCGGATATTAATGATTCAATTGACTGAAATTGTAATATTTTGTTGAAAATTATTTTTTTTGCCACTATTTGAAGTGAAACTTGGAGCACTGAAATGGACACTAGACTGAGAGTCAGTTTAATTGTCAGGACTGCGTTGTTTTTTTTTTTTCTCCTTTTCTTTTTAAACATAAGGTTTCTACATTTTTCAACTTTCCAGTCTTTTCCATAAAATTCCCTGACATTACCCAGTTTTTGTGACCTGTAGGCACCCTGCTTTCATTACTTTATTGTGAATGATTCAAAGTTAGTACTCTTAATCATATCATACAATTAACTAAGATATTTAAGAGGTAAAGGCACATTACATCCCAAAACCTTCGGACCAGACTAGTTGTCAACTCTTTACAATATTTTTCTAACGTTCATTTTTCCGTCTTACAAAAGCTCATTCTTTGATCTCAAATCTTCTTTACACCCTATCATTCAGTTCATCTCCATTACTTATTACTATACTTGCAACTGATAGCTACATAGATTATAGCCAGCCAATCACGCATAGACTTGTTGTCTCGACACCTGTGACGCCAGCAAGTCTATAGAAGCGTGCGCTGCGCCTAAATCAAGGTCCTTTACCATCTTAGACTCATGTGCCAACGCGTAACGCCTTCTCAGCCCTTCAGGCGAATCTTCACCAAGTGTCAACCAGTGAAAGTGCATCATAAAGTGGGAAGCCGATGAACTTTCATTCATTCGTATTCTCAATATTTTGTGCAATGTTTCTGTCTTATTCCGGATAATACAGTGATAAACTTTATCTCAAAATTTCGTCTCTTTAATTTTCACTCCATTTCTCGTGGCTTGTTGATCCTAAGTTCACAAAGATCAGCTGGTGCTGAACGGTTTCTTTTTCAACTATCTCTTATACCTAACATGGTGTGAAACCCGTGATCAACTGAAATACGTTTCATGATTCCAAAAACCGTGTCTAAAATACGTTACACTAGTGCTGAGCTGTAACTTACAATATCTATCATCACTGCTCCTGAACAATGGCATAGTCAAAGAGTTGGTTAATCAATCAGTTCTATGACAACAAATTCATATGGAAACATAGGAGAGGTAAGCAGCTTTGCAGCAATCTTAGTCAGACAGGAGTGCTTGAAAACCCAGTTATAAAAGGTGTTCTGCCATCAGAAGTTTCAACAAAGAATCTTGTTATTCAGACAGGATCAGTATGAAAATACTTTGAACGCTGACAAACCCGCATTTTGTGTCAAAACTGGCCTAGGACTCATTTTGAGGACACAATCAGACCCAGAAAGGGTAATGACTTCTTGATGCGGCAAGTAAAGAGAAAGAAAAAAGGTGCCAGGTCTGAGATCTCTTCTATTTTTCAACCTCTGCCTCTATAAATTTCGTAAGGTCAGCATTGGGGAATTTTTGCGACTTACTAAACAATTTGACTGACAGAATCATTTAAGATAAGGGCTAAAAAAAATAAAGTGTCTCACTTGAGGAACTTGAAACATAATATGAATTGGAGTCTGCTGGTATTGAAGGAGGAATACTTTTTCTATTACTTGAGCTGCGTTTTTTGGAGTCACTTGAGTTTTCTTGCTTGATTCCACTAGCGGAAAAACTTGATGAGCCTTCAGGTCTTGAAGTAATGTCTGATCTTGGAGTACTAGATCCACTTACATCACTCAAATTCTGCTGAAAAGTAGAGGTAAGATGTCATATGAAGTTACTTGTAGGTGGAATAACTTAAAGAGCTACATTCCTGGTAATAGGACAGGAAAAAACACTAAGTGATAAGTAGTTCAAAGCAATAGCTTATACAGGAGTAAAAAGCCTCTTACATCTTTCATGTGGAGACAAAATTACTCGGATATCATAATTAAGCTGACAAAGTTATCTGTTCAATAACAGTACATAGTCGTATACATACAGGATGGTAGAATAGTGCTGAATTCAAACTATTCTGGAAGGAAATCAAGGCCAAAAATTCCAAAATTCTCCTTAGAGTCAATGATTTGAACTGCACTGAGTTCAAAATTGAGGGTGAAACTGCAGGAGTGTTCACGTCCTTTGCGATTTTTCAGGGCCTCCAATCCCACTTCAAATCATTGAAGGAAGAAAAAACAATGCTATAGCTTGAAATTTTCACACCTACAATATTCTTTACTCAGAGAAAAATATCTGAGAAGATTTTGCAGAATGACATTTATTTACAAAATAATGTAAGACAGAAAGTCTGCAACATTAAAAACTAAGATTCTGACAGATAATACCTGGAGTTTCACCATAGATATGCTCAAGACAAAGAAATCACAAAATTTTTGGTAGAAAAGAAGAACCTTGGCTGTAGTTGATACATATTTGCGAAAACAGACGGCAATCCATCATTTTAAAATTTCATCTGACCAAAAACTTCACTGGCAAGATGTTAGAAATTTTGCCTGAAATTTACTAAGTATCTATCCTGTGCTTGAAACTGTTTCTATGCAATTCTGAGAAATTTGGTGAACATTATCAACTTTAGAAAGCATTTCCAAACACAATGTGTTTCCAAACACAAAATAAATGTGCATTTACAAATAAAATAAATTATTATTATTATTATTAATGCTTTTCTATTTACCACAATCTACTAAGCTTAAATATTATTTAAAATTCCATGAGCAATTTTTCAGCTCTTATACTGCCATGCTAAGGAGGAACGCCATATGAGCCTTTAGACATTGCCAAATTTTCTTCAATAAAAAATGAATTTTCAGTAAAATCTGAGAATATTGTTTCTCTGATTTTTCAGAAAATAGTATTCACAATCAGATCTAAATTATCCGAAAATTTCATGAGAAAATAATAGTAACTCCTTAAAATTTAACATATTACAAGAGGCAATTCGGCAATTCTTGGGTGTTCGTACAGCATTTTTCCTTGGCACGGCAGTACAGATACATTAATTAATTCTAATAATTAAAATGAAATGATGTCCCCATAAAGGACTGTGGGAGGAAAAGATGCTGTGGCAGTTGCACCGTCGTAGAACGCCAAAGAGCAATATAAAAGTGGCTTCTTTGTATGTAAAAAGAAAAGTGTAAGTATGGTGTTATAAAAGAAAGAAAAATACGACAATTACTCACATTTTCTCCACTTGAAGTCACTGTTTTTGAGTAAAGTTGCTTCTGCAAGTTAAGAAATTTTTGCGCACTTTGAACTTCAAGTTTGAAGTCCCACCACTCACGCAGCTTCTTGTCGCACATGGTACAGATGCGTTTATGATTATCATCAGGAGAGACCTGGATAATAACAGAGGATATTAAAATTGTTGCAATCTAAATTTTCCTTTCCCATTCGATAAATTGTAAGACTAGTCACAAATTTTTACTCCAATTTTCCAGCTCTTTGTTTTAAAATGAAATATTGTGGAGTGCGGCTATTTGGTGATGGCGAGCTTAAAAATAAGCTTATCAATAGCACATCACGAAAAATGTTCGTCTAAATTCTGTTGTTGAAAATAGCTGTATTTCCTTCATGGAAAACAAATCAAAATGTTTCCTTGCAACTGTAAGTATGTGATTCTCTTGGAAAGATTGAAGAAAATGCATGGAGAAATTCAATACATAAATGCTATTGGTTAGTTTATCTTTAGGAAAAAGGGGTCAGAAACTTTCTGACCCCGGAGCCAGCTTGGTCCTGTGAAATGGGTAAACCCCCCTATGAATGAGGAAAACCAGGGGAAGCAGAAAAAATTGAGGGAAGTCTATCGTTAAATTTTTCCAAAAATTAACAATGTTCAGCATTTTTAGCAGTGAAAAAGTTTGGTATTGAGAGTCAAGAGGTTTTTTTTCTCTTATGTCTTTGTGGAGAGGGGATCATAAATTTAGGGTTTAAAAATAGAGGAAGGCCGATTGAATATAGGGAAAGGCTTGAAACTGTCTGCATCCTTGTAGAAAGATAAAACACGGGCAAAAACTTCCTGCGTCATGATTTGAGATACGCTTTTTCTATTTTGCCTATCAATGTGGGATGTCAACAGTGAAAAAATTTCTGTTTACGTATGGGTTTAAGGGTTATCATCAACGAAAGACCAAAGATCGACATGAAAAATGGGGAATGAAATTTGGATATTTAATACACTTGAAAGACGTTCGATGAATGCAAAGTTAGTGTCACAATAATCAGAGATTTTTAGAGGCTTAAATTTATCGAACTATCTGCGGTTTGTCAAGTAAAGTGGCGCAACAACAGGTGTGTCTGTACTGGATTTCGGCAGGCGTTGAAAAACTAGATGGAACCCTTCACTAACAAAGAGTGCACTAGAAAGCAGAGAATGATCGAGTGGGTCACCAATGAACAACAGGTGACACATGAAAACGCACTCATGGTATTGCTACATGGATAGATGCGTTTTAAACTCTAACCTCAAAATCGATTGTAAACTTGATATAACCATTGATTGAATTCTTAAGTAGTTACCTGCTCTTCAAAGTTTGCGACTTGAACATGGAAACAAACGTGAAAAAAATTAGGTCCAGGCCAGTCACTTTGAGGAGCAGTTTACTGGGGAAATCCGAAGTTCCCAATGAAAGACATCATTTACTAGCTATTGATTGAGGTGTCCACACTAAATACTAACAAACTAAGCGACAAGAGAGAACAATTACCTGCACAGCTAAACATGACAGAATATTGGTGGGCAAAGCCGATCCTTCGTAAAATATAGGAATGAGGACATCTTTCCCCGATAAACAGAGGCGGCACGACTCTTCCATTTTGTTGTAAGGGGAGGTTGGCTAGAAATCTTAGCTACAAGAGGAAAAACCAAGAGGTGATTTAATCATGTGTAGTACACGATAGACAGGCAATAAAAGGAGCCATCAGTTCACATCCAAAACAATTGCTGCATCTTTTTCTCTTAGTTACTTCTTATCATCTGAGACCATTTTCCATCGAAGCACTGGTAGTTTCATCAGACATGAATCTGAAGAATGCTTTCTTCTGGGGAAATGATGCCCAGCCGTTGATTTTGAAAAACACACTAAGTGCGACACTGCCAGAGATCAAAGAACAGAACACAAATCATACTCCAGTGCGCGGAATATTATCACACTTCAAGTTTTCTTCAACTAAAACCTAAAACACTTTCAAATCAAGAAGCGAGAAGCCGGATGCCGGATCCGGATATCGAAATCGCATTGCTCAATGCTCGCTGCATCGTTGACAGACGACACACGCAAGGGTGTAGATTAGCTTACGTCATTTAACGATGTTCGGCCTTGCATTGCTACCGCTTTCACATTTTATTAGCATTTCAAAACATAAAAACACATTATTAAATATTTTTTTAATACTACATCAACTTGGCAAGCTGGCATTTTAGTTTCGAATGACGTAGAATATGGTGGTTTCTGAAATTACGCTCTTTCTACTATTCATTACTTTGTTGTTGTTATATCAACATCAACAAACTAATCATTTCCTTTTTTCAATCTCAAGCACATGTCCTTTTGCTTTTCTCTTAAATTTTAATTGTAATTTCTCGCGTTGAAACCAATTTACGTGTGTCAGTTGTTGATATTGCTCATGAATTTATTTAAGTTTTAGTATGAATCAAATACTGTGCGTTTTAGTTGCTTTGTTATTGCATTAAACATCAATTTCTAGCATGTAAAGTTTTTCATCAGTTATTGGTAGGTTCATGCTGAGTGCATGACAACAAAACCAAGGTGATACTGCCTGTTTATCAAGACTAATACCAATAATACCTAAGTGTATCTGTTTCAATATTTGGCAGCTTGAATTCAGAAATCATCTTGCAGGGTATGGATAAAAGTATCATCATACAGAAGCAAATCCGAGATAATGCAGACGAATTGCACAGTTTCATGCGAGATCTGACCAATTGGGAGAAGGAAATGAAGAGGAAGGAAAATCTACTCCACGGTGAAGCATCACAGGTGCGTCTTGAATTTTAAAATCTTCTCCTGTTCCGTAGACTAAACAGATCTTAGTCCGTGATCCATTACGAGTCTTCATAATCCCGGACAACCTGTCATAGTGCTGATCAAATACTCAAAATAGAGCATGGACAGTTCATACATATTGATTGGCAAAGTGTGAGAGCATGTATCTCCAGTCGCGATGTTTTAGACCTCCTGTCATACTCTATTTTTTCCACGTAAAACAAGTCAATGTAATTACTTGAAAACTTACTTGATTTTTTTTCTCTGTTCTTCAAATATTCTTCATAAATTTCAAGCACAAAATCCATCTGCATTTCCTGAATGATCCTGATATGCATCTTCTCATATCATAACTACGATAAGTAATTCCAGAGTTGGACCCTTTAAGAATTGAAAATCAATATGTCATGGCTAGACTGAACAAATTGTAAGTAAATTCACTATTATTTAAACATTACATTCATATCAAGAAGTGATTAAACAATCTTCCTTACTTTTAATCTCTTTTTGTCTCTGTTTATAGGATATTCCTCCTATCAGGAAGAAAACAAAAACAAGCAAGCCAGCAAATGAAACTGAGAACGTCTCACCATCGCAAATTCCTCTGGAAAACAAGCCCAAGAAAATAGCTTCCTATGATTATCGTGCCTGGGATAAACTGGATGTGGTAAGATATTCGCTTTTATTAATTTTTAAGAATCCACACACTGTATACTTTTTAACTATAAGTATTATTGTCATACCAACGAACTTATATGCCGTCATTTACCTCTAGAGCTGGAGTCCACGCCAAAAAAGTTTGGGCACTAACTAGACTGCCAGAAGATAAGCTGTCCTGTTTAGCATTGAAAGTAAATACAAAAATTAAGATGACAGATCTTCTGTCATCCTTAAAAAATGCATGAACCTGGCATTTGGCACAGGCTCTCCTTTCGTGTGAGGATTTAATATGCTGATGACTGAACAAGGGAAACACTTATCTCAGTTTGCAACAGTGCAGACCACCAGCAGTACCCTATTTTTTAATTAGAATTCTCTTCAACTTAACTTTTTGAAAACTTGCCTGATTTGTTTTCCTACTTGAAGTTTATTCTATGAAAAATTCAAGCGAAAAATTCAGCTTAATTATTTTTAAAAAATTAAAGAAATTAAAAAAGATTAGGATTTTGAACTATTTAGGGGTGGGGGAGACTCAAAAAATTCCCTACGACCTGAAAATAATTTTATGAGAGGAAAATATGTAATCGTTTGCACTCCTGGCTTAGTATCCTCGAAAAATGAATGAAAGTCATCCGCAAGTTTTGAGCAAACATGAATTTATATCATCAACTCTTTTCTGACTTAGGCTTCGGTCCTAGCTGTTTGTTTGCTTATTTGGCTTTGGAGGCCTTCAATTTGTTACTTAAAAAGCTTGATGCTTCGATGGTTGATTAAGAATAGTAATTTTGCCATATTACAAACAGGCCTGCAGAAAATGAGAGATCACGAGACTTTCTAGTCCGGGTGAAAGTTGGAGACATCTGGAAGTTTTTTTTTTTTTGCTTTTTTTCAAATTTTCTCCAGCGCATGTCTGCAGGCATTAGACACTAAAATTTTGTGAACATTTCATCATAGTTACGGGTGAATGCGGCCTGAAAAATTTGATTTTGCACCCCTAATTATAAAAGTATTAATTTTATTTCACAAATTTAGTCATAGTTCTATGGACCTTTGGCCTATCACCACTCCTACAATATTTAAAACTTTCATCTCTTTTTTCTTTCTTTTTTTCTTTTTTTTCATTTATAAATATGTTTAACTTTTCCATGATTTTTACTGTTCATGTTAGATTCTTCTCAGCATCTTTGTCAGATTTTTCCAGCTATATTTCGTTCATATTTACTCCAACAGGAAACGTCCCTCAATTACTTAATCCGAAAAATGCTTTTACACCAAAGAACGCCTTCAAGAAGTAATGTGCGCATCCAGCTCAAATTGGCATGCATTACATTTTGGAAGTAACAACAATTGCCGTACGGCGTATTGAAGGCGAAATGAAAAAAAAAATAATTTGTGTAAAATTAAATCATTATCAAATCCTCCTCCTATCTAAACTATGTGTTTGTTGCAAATAATTCAGTCTGAAGTCCATTTTTCACGATCAAATCGTCAGCGGGCATTTTAATATTCCTTTTAAAATTCAAAAATCTGAAAATCGTGCTTTCGGATCTTGCCGTCACGTCACTTCGAAGTCTATGGAATTCCGGTCCGCCTCTCTGTGCCTTCCCCCACTCCTGCCGGCAGGTTATCCCTTCTCCTTATATGTCTGTCCGATGCTTCCCTTATCGGATTTGTACGTCAAAACCACTTAACCTCATTCTTGTGAATTTGTTGTGTTGTCCCTGTTCCCTTCGTGTTTTCTCGCGATCCCCGCAGTGTTTTCCCGTGGAAATTTTTGATTTTCACCACGAGTGTCCCCTTGTCTGCCTCGTCCTCCAGTTGCAGCTCCGCGGAGGAAATGAATAAGCGTGTGGTAGTGAAGAGAAAAATGTTCACTCATGAAGAGAGGCATTTTCTGCTCAAGTTAATCCATGCAAACAAAGCAGTCATCGAAAACAAGGAGTCGGATGTTGTAAACCAAGTCAAGAAAAAGATGTGCTGGGAACATATCGCTGAAATGTTCAACAGTCAAGAAACTCATGAAAACAAGGTATGTCGTCCTGTTATGTTTTTGTTTTCTGGTCGTGGTTACACCACCCGTTTGTTGTCAACTCATTACTCGTGGAATGTACCAACGGCTGTTGGACTTAGTCCAGAGTATGGACTGTTCCAAATCTTACTCATTAATGAAACTTTACCTAACAGGCTAAACAGCTCAGAGGCTGAACTGTCCCGCCATCTGAACGTACAAACCCTTGAGGAGAATTGCCACTGTTTAGAATCGTATACTTTTGGAGGTTGCCCTCTATAAGTGGGAATCTTTGTGGCCCCTACTCGTTTTGGGCGCTCTATGTTTTTATCGGGATGTCGCAGTCGTAGTGAAAGTATTGCGTCCATCCCGATCTGTTTATGACCTCCTTCCAGATTCCATGAAGCAATTTAGGTATCTCAAAGCATCATCTTAACAGATAGAATAATGAATCTTACAAATTATTTTCTTCTCCCTTCGAGAATAATAGTATTATTATCTCTATCTTACTTTCGTAGAAGCTATCTGGTTTCCAGAAACAATACGGTAAGCAGGTAATCAACGGTCAAGATAAAGTTAAACACCAAAATTGAAACTTACTTAAGTATTGTGTACTAGTTTTAAAAAAGTCTCAACGAACTATTGAGATCATTCTGCTTTTGTTACTATTCTGATTGGTGTGCCACTTCTGATCTCAAAAATCATGCTTGTACTTAATCTGATGGGAAAATTCAGGGTCTGAAGCCTGATTGTTGAAATTTATGTCGGCACTACAAGAATCAAAAATCGATACTTTACATGGCGCAGATAGGGCTATGTCTTGTCTTATCTTGCCGACAAAGCCAGTTAAAGTTTCAACTATCAGGCTGCTGGTCCAGAAAGCTCTTATTCCGTACAGTCATAGTTTGGCAAAGTGGAAACTGAGAAATATCCCGCAAGGCACTGTTTACCTGTCAAAGCTTACAAATCAGTATCAGTTATTGTTCTTTTAACTTGGAAAATTTTCTGGTCAGCGTAAAAGTAGGACAAACTGAGCATTTTTTAAGTCGATCACTTTACCATAAATATTCAAACATTAGCCTTTTTACTTATATTAGCATTGATCTGGTCACTCGAGTAATCCATTTTCATTAACTTAAAATCAGTTTTCTTTGCTCCAGGGTTGACATAAAATCAAACTAACTCAGTCTAAAGTGCATTTAGTGCTACAGCTGCTTGGAAGGCCCAGGGCTGCAAAAATTGGGGTGAATCCGAAGCAAAATTTGGGGTGTTAGACTAAATTTCAATCTCTAAAAGAGGTCCTGATTGAGGGCCTTAGTATCCAAAACAAGGTATATTATAAAATATCCAAGCAACCAGCTGGGTTCTGTGAAATTTAATCACTGTGATTGCATTTTTGTACATCTGGAGTCAAATATTTCAATTATTTTGTCTTTTTACGCCAGTCCTCTTAGAATTCTGGGATTTTATGTAGTCCTTGTTTTGATGTATTTTTTCTCCTTTCCAGCGAACAGCCAGTCAACTAATTAAATTTTGGGACAATGAAAAAACCAAAAGAAAAAGAATTCTCACCAATGCCAAACTTAAACAAGCTGCTACTCCATACTCAGATTACTGTGAGCCAAACTTTTCAGGAGTTGGTAAGTTGGTAACTAAGTAAAAGTTTCATCACCCTGATTTTCAAACTTACTCCCCTTGATTTTTCGTAACAACCCATAAAATTGATCTCGAAACTTGTGCATGAAAGCATATAGTTTGAATCGTAAATATTTAAACAGAACGAAATCACACAAGCCTTGGTCCAATTCCTGCAGCACTTTACCCACAAAAAAAAGCAAAAATTTAAAATTACCGTCCCAATACTATGATACGCCCAAAGGAGGGTTACGCATTGGTGGAAGTTGTTATTTACAAACCACCTTTTCTTATTTT
Source organism: Bemisia tabaci (assembly GCF_001854935.1). Classification (NCBI taxonomy): domain Eukaryota; kingdom Metazoa; phylum Arthropoda; class Insecta; order Hemiptera; family Aleyrodidae; genus Bemisia; species Bemisia tabaci. Next base: position 1,103,486 of record NW_017551177.1, on the reverse strand, counting down.
ATTCAAAGTCCTCAGGAATACCAGTACTTAGTTATGCCTGTATTTCACTGATATTAAGCAAATTATTTTCTTGCCTATCTTATCAGGATCGATTGATATTAGACAAAAATGCAATAGGGCCCCCTGGCTCCACAAGTGACATAGAGATTCATTAAATTTGACATGTTATCATGGTAGAGCAACTCCTTTCTTTATTCAGCTGTCACAATATTTTTGTCAAAGAAAGTATGTTTCCTTCGTTTGTTGGTTTTGTGAAGTTGGAAACCTTTGATTCGCTTAAATGCAACATGCTTTTCAACCAATCAGGATCTTGTGCAATGACAATTGAATCAGTGAGAACGAAAACACACCAACTTGAAAAAATGAAAATAATTGAGACACACACAAAACTGCATAGTAGGTGAAGGAATTAGTCTAAGAAAAAGATTTTTGGTGCCTAAAAGCAAGTACTTAAGGACACTTTAAATGTCCAAGTTGGTACAGATACGGTAACTTCAATGACCTTTATGAAAATTGTTTTTGCTCAGTGAAAAGTGAGCATTTTCGAGTCATCAAGTTGGTGTGTTTTCGTTCTCACTGATTCAATTATTGATGAAATGGAAATCAAACAACAGGAAATTGATTTATCGAAGAGTCTGTCATACATACAACTTATATTTCATACATGTATGTCAACATACTTGTCCTCTTCTTTTTCTGCTTCCTGTCAAGGATTTTCTATGCAACTGTATCTGTTTTACATTCATCAATGGGTCATTATTTAAAAAAAAAAAAAAAAAATCTTAGGTAGAAAATTTTCTCAATGAAAAGTTCAGAAATCAAATCCTTAACAAGATGATTACCATTATTTTCAAAGCAAATTAAATGGACGTATTTATGCTAAAAGGAACTATGTGCATGGGGTTTGCGTGCAACACAGTTCCTCTTAGCATTAATACGTCCAAGTGGAAGTTAAATGATAGCAACGATATCATTTTTATTTTTACCCTTTAACTAATGTTAATTTTTGGAACTTATATCTTGTTTAGGAGTTAAATTCCAGACTTACCGTTTTGCGATTTGTTTTCCTCAAGAAATTTTAATGAGGAAATATGTTGCATTGTGCCTAGATGCATACCTTGTTGAAAGGCCCATTTTCAATAAATTGATCTCTCATAGGTATTTTTTGATTTGTCTAATACTGAAATTATTTCTATCTCTTTCAGAAAACGCAGATATTAATGTTTTCTTGGAAACCTCCGTGGACACAAGCGCTAACGGCCTTCACAACAGTTATTTAAGCTCTGAAGAAGACATTAAACCATTTAGTTTTGAAGGTCAAAATGGCTTTGATAGAGAGCTTGAGAGTAATATCAATGAAATGTCAATCGCCACCACCAAAGGACCGCCCATGATCGATTACGAATCGCTTGGGAGGAGAAGTCACCCTCAAAGCGAAAACGGTGAATGTCCAACATACCCATCTGCATCATATAGCCAATCCCATTCATCAGGTAAGTTTTTTCAGGTGTAGATGAAATCTGTCTCAAAATTTAGCTTTGTAAAATTAAAAATTGTGGAACAAAGTCCGAGCACCTTTAAGTTTTTGAAGGTGATTCAATCTACATCATTATATCTTCTCAATGAAATATCAAACGTATTTAGATATTATGTTTTTTATTAACTTTAAGCTAAAAATAGACTGCTCCAATCTAAGTGAATACTTTAGCTGAAACAAGTCTCTTGAAAATCTTACATCTAGGCCAAAATTATAAAAACGCAAAATTAATAGATTCCATCTGATATATGGATTGGGGTAATTTTCATTTGATGGCCTTGGCCCTCTATCAAGGGATCTTAACACAGATAGTTTAAAAACAGATAGCTGTTGAATGCTGTTAAACGTACTTTCTCTGTTTGTCTTTCAGTTTGACAATGCTATTCATTTGCCGTAATTTGTTTGACATCATAATGATGGTTTTCTATGGTATGTGTAGATTTACCTTTTAAAAAAGAAAGAAGGAAAAATTTAAAAGGTCTGAGTCAATTTCTATTTAACCTTAAATAGTTGTCAAAAGATGAAAAAGTGAATACCCATGAGCGGTAACTTGCAGACACTTTCCATAAAAATGTAGGCTGAATGGGCACTTGTTAGCAAGAGAGAGAAAGAAAGGAGGAAAAACAACTGAATGGCAGGATTTCCCTATTTATTCATTTTTTTATGGTGAAAACCAACGAGGACCATTACTCCAAGTTTCCTTTGAATTTTTGCAAGTACTTAATTTTTTAAATCTTTTGATGCAGGTGCCAATCCGATGGACAGTCCCTACGACAAAAAACCTCCCGCCACATCACCCTCCGAAGCAGAGAGGAGATCAAAAATCCAAGAAGAAATGGATGAAATGAGAAGGCAGCACGAAAAAGATATGACCGCGCTCAGACTGGAAGAAATGAGGTGCCGAGTTGAGCTCGCCAAAAAAGAAATAGAGCTCAAAGAGAAACACGTGGAGCTCGAGAGTAAAAAGATCGAAAGTCTGTTAGAAAAGGAAAAATTTGAGCGGGCGAAAGAAGCGCTAGAGCTAGATATTTTGAGGAAGAAGTTGGAATAACTGAAGTATTTGAACCCAGCTTAGCTACTTTGTTAGGGTCTGAAATGAGCTTACTGTTTTTTATTTTAAGTTTTTATCACTGTTAATAATGTTAATTATTATTATTAATGACAATGTTTGTAATTCTAAATTACTTAATAAATTTATTTATACCCATTTAGTAAACCTCTTAGTCGTGATTCCTCTTTAATATTCCATGTTATTTATTTTTTTTTATGTTAATTTGAAGTAGGTTTAATGATTTAAGGAGCAGTTTATCAGAATGAGGCTCTAGAAATGGTATGAATTAATGCACTATGCTACATAATTTCTTTTCAAAACTGAACAAAAAAAATGAATCGTACAATGCGAAGTCTGTCCTTAACAAGATTAAGTTCTTCACAATTGGACAGCGTTCAGCAAACAGGAACCAAGTTCACTGCAGTATATTCGAAATCATGAAAACTTTTCTTTGCTGTAAAGATAACCGAATACATGTATAATATATAATGAAACTTTTTGTTTCCCTTAAATCTAACTATCTTTCGGAGGATAAAAAAAATTTCTCTACATTTGGAAAGTTGTCAGAGGAAATATGTATGGTCTTGAAAACACTGTAATAGCATATTTGGTTCTTTTCTGCTGAGTGCCGTCCAATTAACACTGGTTAAATTGAAAAAATACAAGTGATGTCATTTTGTGTTATAAGTGAGTGTTAATATCTTGTTCAGAAGTTGATCTCCAGAATTCTTGTTGTGTGAAAAGCTTCTACTTGAGATTTTACAGTCAGGTCGTATCTAGTGGCCTGTTTGATAGAAAATTATGCCAAGAAGGTTGTCATCTCAAAACAGTTGGAATCCCTACCTTTGAATCCTTTTTAAAGCTTTCCCTCTAGCTTGAGAAGTGCTGCCACCAAAGGACTGGTATATTATGGCTTTATATCAATGGCCAAATCGCGAAACCACACATCTTCGTTTGCAACGTTGCAGACATCTTGTCCTACTTTATTTTTTCGTCGGAAAAGTAGTCAACTTAATTTTCTGAGAACTTCCTTGATTTTTTTTTCTCTACCTATTAGCAAAATTTTCCGTATGAATTTCGAGCCGTTTAGTTGACTTGTTACTGTTCCCAAAAAATGAAAGAGACATTGAAATACTGCAATGGAGATATGTGATTTTGGTTTTCAGCCATCAATATGTATGTGTCCATTGGTTGAAATCTTGATTTATGTATTCATCTTCCTCCCTTTACTACTCTCTGAGAATACTTTAAAATGTCTAAGATACGAAAATTAATTTTTGGGATGATCGGAATATTTTTCTGTTTTATCACTTTACACAGCTAATAACTTTTAAAATCTAAATCAAATACATAACATTAAAAAAACTATGTATATGGTTTATCAATCGTTAGTATGGTGTCAAGTCATGCAAGCTATCAAAAGGCTTCAGTAATTTATAGGATGTCTTGAGGAATTCAAACTGGAAAATTTGTCTTATAGATATCATTGGAAACTGGGCTCCCGTGAAAATTGAGATGTGTCTCCACATCAGAGGAGAGATGAAATGTCAGAGAGTTTTTCTGAAATTTCATACATTTTTTTCGAAATTCTACTGCAATCCTGAATTGATTCCTTTTACTGTGTCATTTTGTACCAAAAAAGAGGAAGTTACCGAATGCACTGAAATTATACGCAGTAGCACCGGGTCATACCGAAGTCCCACAGGGCGGAGCAATTTTTCTGTCTATAGACAGTTTCTGCTATGAGCAGATCCATTTCTATGTATCCATCATTACAAATCCAAGGGAACTCTGGAAAATGTTTCCAGTGAGAATGGTTTCCCTTTTTCACCGGGTTCTGTAATGAGTAGATTTAATCATACCTAATCAGTTCTTTCAAGATAGTTGAAACCAGGCGTTCAGCATGACAAATTCCTTAGTTCCATTTTGAGGTACTCAAAGCAAAGAAAAAGAACGAGGGAAACTTTGTGCTAGTACTTTTTTTTGGATTAAATTTTGCCAGAAGGAACCAAGAGCATTTCCATGTCGCTAAGATTGTGCAACTTCGTTTGCCTTGCAAATATAAACAGATTATCCGAACTAATTTTATCTTTTACTACCAATAAACTATAACTTCAAGACAAAAATGACCCTCGCAAAAATTGTTTGCATGATTTCAGTTTTTATATTGAAAGAATGTAAGTTACACAATCTTAGCAACATTAGAATGCTCTTGGTTCCTTTTTGCAAACTGCAATCTATTTGTATAAACACGTATTTTCATGAGCAAATCTCTCTTATCTACAGGACAAGCTGTGCAAAGACCTTGACAGTGATTCTGAAGACTCGGGAGAGGAGGGCAAGAAAACCAAAGTTCAGAAGAAAAGTGGAAGCAAGAGTGTACCGGCAAAAAGCCCAGTTACTCCAACCAACGCAAGCTCAACAAAAAGTGAAATTTCATCCAATAGTGGAAAAAGCCAAGAAAAGAATTCCAAATCGGTCAGTTGGCGGTCAAAACCCGAGTATGAGAACCAACCACCAATCAAGGACAGTGAATCCTTTGAAGATGCTCATTGGAAAGGCAAATCAAAGCATGAGATTCAAATCCGGGCTAACTACTATAAAGAACTGGTAAGTTATTCTATAATCTAACAATGGCCCTCTAGAGGAAGAATGAATAAAAGGACTACGTACATATTTTCTCTTCAGAATTTCACGAGGGAAAAGAATTACTCAACGAGAAGTCCAGAAATCAACTTTTAAACAAGATAAGATTCGACGGTTGCCATTTTTTGTGTCAGAGCGACGTGCGATATATCGCATCAATTCACTCCATAATTTCAGCTTCTTGTCATTTTTTTCGAATTTTGAGATCGCACTTCTGTTGTCATGAGACTGAAGAATTCATGTACCAAATTTGACAAAGAAATTCAAAGTAATACCTATAGGAGCGTTTTTTTTTCGAGAGAAAATATCACATTCAATGCCAGTATCGAAACTGTACTTGAATGCGATATTTTTCCTCTGAAAAAACCCTGTCTCTAATACGGTGAATTTTTTTGTCAAATTTGGTACATGAATTCCTTAGTCTCATGACAACAGAAGTACGACCTCAAAATTCGAAAAAAACGACAAATATAGCTAAAATTACACAAAATATGCCAATTTTTTTTTCTTTTTTTTCTTTTGGGATAGAACCCTATTTTTCAATTATATTAAAGTTTGAACTATTTGCAGAATGAAAATAATTGTTCCTTATTAAAACCTTTCCAATAATCATCTTATTTGTCTTTTAATGAGAATGTTTCTTCTCTGTCCTCAGGGCAATGAATTTGTCACGGCGGGAGAATGGAATGAGGCGATCAGAATGTATTCCAATGCAATTAATCTCTACCCTGTAGACTCTGTTTTCTATGCCAACCGCGCTCTTTGTTATTTGAAACTTCAGCGGTAAGTCACATATTCCTCCTGTTCCTAGCGACATAGTTTTTTCATCATTGTAGGGAGGAAAAGGTATTTTCAAACCTTATTCTTCATAGTTGGATCACATTTTGCAACATGGAAGTTCTTTCTCTAACTCATTCTAGGAAAAATGTATTTGCCATTATTAGTTCCTCTGTGAAGATAGGTGTTATTATGTTTGAGCCAAAAATAGTAGCTCCTTACCATAAAATGTAGTGCAGTTTAACATTTGAGTTTTGTGCGTCAACATAGCCTGAAGCAGGGAAGTGACTTTTTTTAATGGGTCCTCTATTACTAAATGAGTCATCATAGATCAAATGAATTTTAGAATGCTTTGAGGATTATTCATTAAAAATGACTGTGAGAAACAAGATCGTCATGAGGATAACTAGGTAATCGTAAACATGAAACTTATAAATAAAACTCAAGTCCGATAAAATGTACCCCACTGATTTTATCATATCATCAAACCCATGCAAAACCACAACAGATATTTGAAGAAGTTCAGAGCAATCAGGAAGTAAAATGTCACACCGTGAGTTTTTCCTCTTATTTTATTCACTCCCCTCATAATACTTTTACTTAAGCCCTACTCTACCTCTACCAATATACCAACTCTATCTACAAACTAGTCAAAAAGAACCTTGAACTGCCCTAATTAAATTCAATAATACCATTTGCTTTGAGGGACTGTTGTGTTTTTAGATTTAAGCCAGAAATTCATCAATCAATTGTAGAACAGAGAACTAACGTCCAATACTTTATCTGGTTTTTAGGTACAAAGATGCACAATGTGATTGTGATACAGCTTTAACGCATAATGATCAGTACGTAAAAGCATACTTGCGGAGAGCAGCGGCTTTTGAAAACCAAGGAAAATATGAGTTAGCACAAAAGGATTTCCGGACTGTCCTCAAGTTTGAACCTAACAACCGCTCGGTGAAAGATGGTTTGGCATCTGTTCAGAAAAAAATAACTAGTCAAGTATGTTGATTTTGTCTGCGTTTTCTGGGTTGTCTTCCTTTACATTTTCTCTCTCTCTCTCTCTCATTTTGTGAATTGGGCTGTATTTTAAAATAAGAAACTTCTACTTCTGACTCCTTTCAGAATTAATGTACAGGGTGATCCAGACCACCTGTAAAAGGCTTTTTTCTTGGTTATTACAGTCCGAATGAGATTAAAGACTGCAAGAATGAGGAACAATTGACTTCAAAGTTATTTTTAAGCACATATCGACGGTATAAGTTGGCAATCACATATCTCGTTTGCGGTGTGTGAAAATCTCCGCCTCTATGTCATGTTTTTAAAGGAGAACAAATTCACATCATTCCTTGAAGTTTTTGCAGAATTTTCTTCGCACAGAGAAGAAAAATCATGGCTGTTTTAATGAATTGCCGTTGAGTAGTTTTCTGTTTAAAAAATAAAGTATGACAGGAAGTCTGCGACGTCGCAAACCGAGTCATGTGATTGCCGACTTACACTGTCGATATGGCAAATATCAACAGCTGCCACTGTGCCAGGTATGGCCTCATATTCATAACAGTAAATACCATATTTTTCCATCAGCAACTTTGTTTCAGTCAATGTGTAATCATCCATTTACACTCCACTGAAATATCATCTCTTTGAATGATTTGCTTTCTAACAATTCTTTTTAATCCTTCAAAACCTTGGTTTTAATTTCAGAATTGTACCTCAAACATTTCATCTGAAATCAAAGTGAAGCCTCCAAGCTGTGGCTCTGTCAAAGAGAAAATGCTTTGCACTGAAGGCAGTAAAGTCACCGCGATGACCCCATCAGGAAGCAAGATACTTGAAGGAAACAAGGAGGAAGCATTAGTGATCAGAACATGGAAATCCGAAGAGAATGATCCTAGAGTATTAATGGAAACTGTAATGAGACCTGCTCATCTTCAGTCAACTGTAAGTTTCATGCTATATTTTTCTATTGAAAAAATAACTGGAATTTTGCAGCATCGCTAAACGAGGTACACGTTTTTGCAGTCTCATAATTGATACAGAGGTAGAGGAATGTTCAGTGTTGCCATCTAAATTATTTTTCACGGTAAAATTGTCTTTTGGTGTGAGTTTAATCTTATGAGCTTAAAAAATGTAGGAGTCTAAAGAAAACATGTTGGAACTGGGTTCAAAAAAGTGAACTCACGTCAAATCGCACACTTTTTTTTGTTTTTCTTAAGACTTTGATTTTGGTGCCAAAAAAATATCTTATCAACTGTTCAAAGATACTTTGATTGAAAGATGCTGTCTAAAAGTATAACTTTCAACTCATCTTCAAAATATTTTCTGGGATTGAAACCACTGCACAGATACTGAAAACAGGAAGAATGAATAAACTACAAAGTAGAAACTAATGTAAGTCTCGTTGTCAGGTTTTTTTTTGTTTTTTTTTCTATGTCTAAGCTATGTATTTATCTTCTTTTTCAGAAGCCTCTAAAACGTGTTAAAATAGAAGAAGTTTATTGTGACTACGAATCTCCTCTTAAAACAAATGGAAAGAATTTGCTTCCGAGCAAGGAAAAACAAGCCATAGTTTCGATATCTGATTCTAATTCATCTGTAAGTCATTCTTTTCCCCTCATAGTTCTCTGTAAGTTACTTATTAGCGCTTATATGAAATCTCATAAATATCCTCTCGCTGAAGAGTTCATTAGAAACTTTCTACTTTGGAATTAAAGGGACAAATTCAGCAGTAATTCATACTATTCTGTATTCTTGAGGAGAAATTGAGACGCTGGTGCGAGTAGAGCACTCCTTGGATGCGGTGTTTTAGAATCTCTGTCACCAATTTGAGTCTCAAAAAAAATTTAATGGGTGATTTTTCCAGAAGTTTTTTTGTAGATTATTGTAGAATCATGAAGAAGATTGGTTAAATTAGAATGTTAAAATTTCAATGAAATAAATGCATTCATTTCCCTTACAATGGATGAAATATTAATATTGATTCTGGAACATTGTAATCTTTCCACATTTAGCACCTCAATTGAATCGGTTTCTGTTAGATGGGGATACGTCCATTAACTCATGAGCTCCAGTATCCTCCGTGATCAACGAAAGCCAGGGCTCATGAGTTTTTGGGCTTACGCCTGTCTAACAGAAACCGATTCAATTATGATCACAGTTGATCTACTTCTGAAGACGTCTGTAAGGTTGAGAAACCCGAGAAACTAGGTATAATCAAGGGTAAAATGGAAAAGACTCAAGTTTCCTTTCAAACTTTTCTTTTTGCATTATGAGCGTTTTGAGTGGTTTTTAATTCCCATATTTTTTAATTGAAGAGTGCTTTTAGCTTCCTGAGTGAAATATGATTCAAAGATTATGGATGGTATAGGTTTGCTAACTTTTCAAGTTACACAGAAAGGCCAGCTATATATTGATTATCAGAAAATGTAAACAGTGGAGTTTCTGTCATGCTGTCAAGTAGGGTCTAATAAGTTAATAAAAAACATTTCCTTGAGCTCCATTTTAATCATTAGAGTTTTAAGATTTATCTCTTGGTTGATTAACTACTTTGGCATTCCTCTTGTAGGCGCATAAATCAGTTGAGTCAGAAAAAATTCAAGAGATCAAAGCAGATACCTCTGGCTTAAGTCAAACCTCTGTCAAGGCTGAACTGATGGAGGAACCCAAAACTACCTCACCAAAATTTAAGGAGAATCAACCTGTAGTAAAAGCTGAAACTAAGGTTGCAGAAATGGACAGTGTCCAAATACCAGAAAATATTGACATTCCTAGGATCCCGATTTCATATGTTGGTTTCTCAAATTCTTGGAGCTTGATGCAGAATGAACCTGAGAAACGTTATTTATACCTAAAGGTATGTATTTGTATGTATTCCAAAAAAAAAAAAAAAACTTTAATTGGTTTTTCAGTTTTAGAAAGATAAGATATGAAGTTCATTTCAGCGCCAGGTATAGATGGCTAAATGCGAAAAATGTGCACTTACTACTTATCTCTTCTGTATGGTGGAAATTTGAGGCAAGCAGCCATCAGTATTCAATCTTACATCTGACTGTTTGCAGTGAAATGAAAATTTTGTGTATTGTAATGCAAAAAACTGATAAAAATCAGAATTTTAGAGATGTGCTAGAAACTCTAATGTTGGTCTTTGACGACAAGTCTATTGGACGCAAGAGATATGGCTAACGATGCATACCTTCTACAGGTTTAATCATGCAAGAATTATGTTGAGCACATCAGGAATGTTTAAAATACACTTCAAAACACTCATTTCATGTAGTTCTCAGTGCACATTTTTTTAATTGTTGCCGGTTATCAGATTTGTTGCCTGAGAGAAGAAAGAAAATTTAATTGCATGTATCAAGACTTTTGCATATTGTGATTAAACTTCCTAGTGTTTGATTCTCATAATTTTAAAGCATTTTGTATCTCCTGCTCTAAATTTTAAAAAGGTGATTTCAAATGTTTTGAATTGATTTAAATTTTACAAGAAATTGATTTATACATTTTTCAAAATTTTCGTTTGTTTCAGTTAGGAAATCTAACTCACATATTCCCCCGGACATACCTTATTAGTAGCGATTAAGGAAAAAGTGCCTGCGAATTGCGTAAATTTTAAAACGCAGAATACGTACCGCACTATTTAGCAGCTTTTGATCGTATTTTGGTCATAATTTTGATGAGATTTCTCAGTTTACTGTTTTATCTTGCATGCAACAGATCCATTGTACTTGATAATCATATTTCATTTTTGAATTTACTCGTTCCAGAGAATCAGTGGAGAAAAATTGCCTATCATTTTCGGTAATTCACTCGAGAATAGCGTTTTGAGTGAAATAATTGCTGTGCTACAAAGTGAGTTCGTTGCAAGGAATGAAAAAATTTCACCATTTTTGTTTGGACTAACCCGAGTTCAACGTTTTCGTGCCTTGGTTTTATTTTTATCTGAAACTGATAAAACAGGTAAGGTCTTTTCCTAAAAAAAGAATTGATATATGATGGTTTTCCATAACTAGTGTGTTTTTCTAGGTGTGATAGCTCAATTGATATTGGGCGTAGAAACTTAATGTCCAGATATAATTTTTTTCTTTTCTAGTGTGAAGGTTAATTTGTCAAATGATTCTAAAACCTGTCAAATTGACACATTAGACTTTTTGAATTCTTTCATCAGGCAAGATAAATCTCTTAAAACTGAATGTTTTCACGCAAAAGAAGATATGAATTCTTTGTGTAAAAAAATATTTTAAACTTAAAAATAGTTAAAAATTTGTCCTTAACATCGAGTCCTGCGGAGGCGTAAAACTTCAAACGTATTTTTCTCCATTTCAACTTGACGGGACTTGATGTGCTTCTGTTGAACTCTGTGCCAATGATAAATTTGATGTAACTCTTCTTCAGTTTGCGACCATCTTTAAATCTATAGCCATACCTGATTGTGAAATCAGCTAATTTTGTAGTCACGATTTTAACAATGAAATGTTTTTTGTTCACAGTGCTGCGAGATTTGGTTAATTACTGTCAAGCAAAGGAGACGTGCTCTGCTTCTGATATCAGTGAACTTCGTCAGTCATTTCAAGTTTGACAAGCAGACCGAGTAAATAAGACATACACTCTACAATGAGGCAGAACTTTTAAGAAACTCAATTCATAAAACTTAACCTGTTAAACAGGAGACAAACGCTATGTTTGTTATTGCCTTCATAAAAATGTTATCCGACGTTAAAGCAATCGTGAGTTCTATTTTTGATTTCATCATACCGTTTTGCTTTGTTTCATCATGAAATTAGAGGAATTTTTTCATGTAATATTAATCTTTTGAATTGTGAATCGCAGCCATGACAGTGAAAACAAAATGGTAATGATCCTCTGTAGGGTAGTCCGTAAAAAAAACTAGAAGTTAATCTAGGCTGTATTTCGGTACCCATTTCCCCTATTTCTTTAAATAGATATACATGAAATGTATTTTAACTGTTTTTCAAATTTTTTCTATTAGAAGTGTGTATTTTACACTCCTCGAGCTGTTCAAAAGGCTGAAGCACTCTGGCAAATTTTTTTTTTCTTCTTTGAATGGAGGCGGTGGAAAGCTGTTTTGTGTTTCTAATGTGAGATTCGTAGTAACAAGGCAGTAAAATAAGTGGAACAAAGATTTTAATTCTCAGAATGTTGGATTGCTGAATCCGTCAATAACAGGCAACAAAAATGAAAATCAAAACTGTTTTAACAGTCCTCACATATTTATTAATGGCGAAAAAAGATAAAATTTTTACAGTAAAAAAAGGTCAAAAACATCTTTGTTGGAGAACATACTGTAAAGGTCTTGAATAAATATTCAATTGAGCTTCTTGAATTCTTGTATCTTTATAATGAAAAAAACAAAAAAACAAATTTAGAACAATATTTCAGAGAGCCTTCTTATTTTATCATCTAACCCCCAGATAAGACTGTCAGCTAATACAAACCAAAATCTTTTATCCACAAGAAAATATATGAAAACAATTTTTTTACATGAAATAATTTGAAAAAAAAAAATTAGAGGAAACAGAAATATATTTTTTTTCGATTTCTTTAAAAAATAAAGACTTGAGATCATAGAAAAATAATTAGGTACATCAATATATTAGAAGGTACATCAAATAGAACATAGATAATTAATCTTAATTTGTAACTAAATCAGGTTGGCAACACTGCAGCAGTGACTCATTGAATCAAAGAATCTTTCTGTAAAGAGGAAGAGAACAATATTTGTAACTATGTGACCGCCAGAATGATAAGATGTTCTTCTTGTCACGAAAAAATCATAGAGTTAGACAAAACAAGACAAAAAAAATCTCTGTAGAAAAAATTAAAAACTGTGATCTCAGTTTATAATGAGTGAGTATCGAGCGCAAGTTTGAAATGTATTTAATATTAGGTAAAGTGAAAAGCATTTATAAAAAAAAACCTACTTTTTTGGGCTTAAATTAGGACACGATATGTCCAAAATGTCTTTTTCTCTGTACAAATAAGTGATTTTACTAATGTTTATTGCATTTGCTTCCTTTTCAAGAAACGCGGTCCGAGGAAGTTTCTGAATCTTTAATGATTTCTCTTGTCAGCATCAACTTTTTTCAAGAAGGACCTGAGGCAAAGTGACTAAATCAGTTTGTCGTAGACAGTCTACTCTTGATCAGTGAGGCACTGTTGCGCGATAGCAACATCGAAATAAAAACACTTTGAAAACATTGCATTTGATAGAAACGAAAAGAGAGTACAAGAGGTAAAAAATATCAAAGTTCAGTCGAGGGTTGCTCGTTTTTATTGGTCGTTTCTTAATCGTAACTCAACCTGATGGAGAACGCTTCTCCGTTCAATTATAATAACCAGAAATAATATAAACTTAAATGAATCACCTTCTGAAATGAAAACTATAATGGATGAAAGTCTCCCAGAGCTTTTCAAGTAAAATTTAAACTCATTCTTCCATGAAAAAAAATTGGAATTGGCAACACCAGCAACAACAAAAGTTGGGTAAAACTTTGAATTCCTCATATAAAGACTGGAAACATGAGCCTGATCGTCATTTTGTCACCTTCCAGGCAAAGTATCACAAGCGCCATGCGACGTTTAAAAATTTCCGCTGCCATTTTATTTCTTTACTGAGAAATTGTTGGTTGAATCTGTTTGGAAATTTCACTAAATTTTATTGGCAGCACAAAGAAAATTCAGTGAAATTTTCGGACAGCTTCGTTGAACAATTTCTCTGTAAAAAAATAAAATGGCGGCGGAAATTTTTAAACGTCGCATGGCGCTTGTGATACTTTGCCTGGAAGGTGACGATTTTACAATGTAATGGGACTCATACTTTTGAGATGGTGATGCACTGTCCACACTCATGACAATCCTACAAGCTTACGTTCTCAGCCCTATCTTAGTGAAGAGGATATCACTGATCACAGAGGTGGACACACGATAATACTACAATTTACCACCACTACGGTCTCATTTCAACTTTATAATATCTTGAGGAATCATTTTTGATTGACCAGTGTCACCTTCAAGTTAACAGTTACTTACGAATAGATGTTTTAATCCTTAAGAGACTCTTTGTCTTTCAAAGCAAACAACTATTTTTCAATGCCTCCACTGTATCGTCAATAACAGGCCAAGTGCCCAAAAGTTGATTTTTTTTCTGACAATGGGCCACTAGATAAGGTGTGACCTAGAAAAGAACTTCACATGTTTTCACTTCAAAATTTTACTCATAAAACAAGTCACACAATGGTATGCTCGGAAAACAACTCCTGAACAAGATATCAACAAGTATTTTTAACATTAGATGAAATGAAAATTAGACTATACGAATGATGTCATTTTTATTTTTGCCATTTGACCAAATTAATGTGAATTATACACACTTATATTTTGTTTAGGCATTCACACCGGGACTTTCCGTTGTGTAATTCTAAAATTTCGCAGAAAGTACTGCGAAGTGCTTTAGTTCATATCTTGTTTAGAGGCTCATTTCTGTAGCCTATACCTCTGATGATATCCTTCAGACAAATACGCCCCACTCTTGTTGGTGGCTCTTAGCCTGTCACGCAGCATGCAGTCATAGGTGGTTAGAACAGAATGCCACATCTAACTTAATCTTCGATTTCTTCGGCAATTACCCCCTTTTTTATTACAAGTCATCATTTCATGATTCAACTCAACTACAGCTGATAGAACATCTCAATAAACAATAACAAAACACAAAAAGTAGAAAAGATATACAATTAATAGTGTTAACAAATGAAAATAAACTTTATTCTGATGAAAATCATATACAAGCTAGCTAAGTAATGAAGTTTAGAGAACCTATATAGTCTGTGATCACAAGAAGATACCGTAGAAGATTAAAATTGAAGATACAAAGTGACAAAAAAGTAAAGGAGCAAGGTGGAAAGGATCCTGCACAGAAAGCCAAAAATGCAGCGTTGGCTAAATTCCGTCATTACTTGGTGTGAATTGTCCTTTAGGACTTCCCGAGCACAATGAGCTTTTAAAATTGAACTTCCTATGTGCCAATTTCGAGGAAAGCGGGTGAATTGTTCAGCATTTTCCAAAGTATTATCACCCAGATGAAACGTTGCAACATCTGATAAAAATTGAGTAAAGCTTTTGTTTCCTTGATGGATGGGAAAATAAGACGGACCAAGAGAATCCAATACCTGCGGATGATAACAACGAGCGGCACAGCGTCTAAATACTCACTGTGACAGTTCTACCTCACATCTTACTAAGAATAAGCGTTTTTGAGTGGGGAAATATTCACTTTTCAAGCCTGCTTATCTCGACCATAGTGCTTAGGAAGTTCAATTCTAAAAGCTCAACATGCTCAGGAGATCTTAAAAAACTCCATATCAAGCTTGTATTCGGCGCAGGTTCCTCACCTTTGAAAGCTAAAAAATCTTCCTCCAATAATTGGTTTAAGAATCGCGTCAACTCAAAATTACTGATTGCCTATCACTTCCTTCTCTTCGATATTTTTTTCTTCTCGGTCACCCGTAACAGTCCATGAAGTTAACTCACTGTTTTCTTATGGAAGAGAAGTCTCCATTTGTTTGAATAATCCTTTTTTAGCACAGGATTGTAAAATGAGTAGAAATGGAGTATGGGTCCATATATATATATATTTGATTATAAAATTACTGCAAGATATAGAAAAATTAGAATGACCTGCAAAATAATTGTCAAGATGTCAAGATCAGACCATTTTTTGAAACAACCTCTAGGGGAAGCTAATGAACCTCCGCTGCCATATTGTTTCCAAAATTTTGACAGGTCTGTGAGTGACTTTTTATCAATTACTTTACAAGTTGCTAAGGAACAATATTTTCATCTATGTACATGATTTTCTGATATTTTACACATCTTAATAATCTTTCGCTGCCAAAAAGGGGTGTAGCGAAAAAATGATGCACTCGCAGTCAAGATTGCCAGAACCAACCGATGTAAAATCGACTAATCAGACCATCCATACTGGCAACCCTGTAGCTAGTCATTGTTATGCACAACCATCAACTCCCAAAAAAATAAAGTCAAGTGCAAAAATAACTAGTGATTTAATCTAATCGTTCCGGGCGAGTTTTATCTAGAAATTTTCCAAGTATCTAGTGCTTTTTCAAATGTTGAGGTATTCTTTGCTTGTAAATGTGAGAGATCATTATTGTCAAGCCAATTTAGGGTGACTATAACTTGCTTACTCTCCATCTAGAATCCACAATATTTCAACGATCGTGGCAGTAAATCTTACATACAAAGTCTTAATACTTATAAATTTTGATTCAGGCAAAATAGGTTAGCCCATGATTATTGATCATCTATAAGTGTTGTAGGTAAATATAAAACAAAAACACCTGTAAGTTCAGTGACCACTGAATTGATTTTCATGACCTCATGAGATTGTTAGTTTCAGTTTTAGGTAAATAGAAAATCGGCTCATTGAGGACATCAGTTCATTGAAAATCGATGTACTAAAAATTGATGTCTACAAAATAAATACATTTAATATCTACTTATTTCACATCAGAAGAAGGAGAATACATTGAAAGACCCTTCAATAAATAAATTTTAGATATGCTGGTTTTCGGTTGATCGATTTTAGATCGAACTTCTGGGCTCATTGATTATTAATACTCGGTTAATCACCAGTGTGGAGACCATAGTTTTTGATTGGTCGAGAAGCATGTCTCATTTTGACCAGAGAGTTCTGAGGTCTAGTGACTGTGACTCACAAACAATCAGGTCAGACATAGCCCTCATGTCAAAATATGAAAGACAATCGGACAAGGTTTTCTTCTTCATACCTACTTAAAATATCACTCCCAAAGTAGACCTTGTACTTGACTTATCCTTAACAGGTACAAACGCTAAAAATGTAACCAGAACTTAAGTAACAAGGCGATAGAATAATAGAGCTGACTCCACAATATTCTGCAGGGCAAACAAGGCCATAAAGTTCCAAAAATTCCCATTAAAATGGAAGTTTGATCATTTAATTATTTTCCTTAAATATATGTACATTTTTGGAACTATTTGACCTTGTTTTCCTGCAGAACAGTGTCGACCCAGCAACATATCATCTTGTTACATATTTTCAACGGAATAATAAGCACTCGTGCATTTTACCAGCCAGAAGCATTTTTCATAGATTATTTTTTCTTCTTTTCTTTCTTTCGAGTCTCTCCTGTATTTTTCC
Organism: Bemisia tabaci; assembly: GCF_001854935.1. Classification (NCBI taxonomy): domain Eukaryota; kingdom Metazoa; phylum Arthropoda; class Insecta; order Hemiptera; family Aleyrodidae; genus Bemisia; species Bemisia tabaci. The sequence continues at coordinate 1,086,260 of NW_017551177.1, read as the reverse complement.
TGCTCAAATTTGTACCTATAAATTCAGAACAGTGAGTAGAATTTTACTTTGATTTTCTCCAACTGACATGTGAGAAGTTTCAAGTAGACACTCACTCAGTCATAAAGTGATTAATTAACTACTTGACTTAAGTGGGTAAGACATTGAGAAGGCTAGAGAAAGCAATAGCTCTCTTTCTCTTTTTCAGTAAGAACGGCTACCAAAAGTTTTTCTTCAATAAGTACTTACAAACTTAGGTACATTAAATTTTGTCATAAATTGCTTCTGCCTTCAAATAGACTCATGGAGGTCAAAAATAAGATTTTGCCATGTTTGTTAAAATAAGATAAAAATTGTCACCATCTCTCACTAATTCAAAGTACAGAACTATTTACAAATTTCAAATGATCATTCATAAGTTTTTCCTGCACCTACCATGACACTTATTGTAATCTCACCTCTTTCAAAAGAAAGCAACATAAGAGATAATCGGGTTATTTTCTCTGATTTTTTCCATGAGTCGGTCGCTACCTAATTTCTTCAGGTCTAAAGAAAATTATCAAATGATTGCATTGATGTATTGCATTGCGGTCATTTACAGCCTCTCCTTTCTTCACATTGCACTCTAAATCCACTGTAGACCTCTCTACCGCTTTTTATTAATGCACTGTGGTCTTGAAGCAAAAAACAAAATGTGACAAAAATGTATCCAAAATCGGTTTGCAAAGGGTGAGTCTATGGTACGTGTGGACTTAAAATCGCGAAAAATCAAAATCTTGTCTGATCCTAATTTTGAAATCCTTGTATGAAATTGTCATGGTACATGCAAGTTTTCTACTGATTTTGATGTGTTTTTTTATTTATTTGTCCATTGAATCGGTGTTGATCGGTTCAAGTTTTTATTTTTCGTTCGATTCATGTCGATCGAATACATACCCTTTCATTACATGCAGACTGCCTAGCATACACTTTTTTTAAGTTGAATAATTCGCCTTCAACTGCATCTGCAGCAATTGTTGTTACGAATGTGTTGTGCGTGCTGATTTCAACTCATTACATATTCGACTCTCTGAAGGCGTTTTATGTGCGAAAGCAATTCGCCTTCAAATGCGTTTGCAGCAATTGTTGTTATGAATGTGTTGTGCACGCTGATTTTTGCTAATTACATACTTAACTATTTGAAGGCGTTTTAAAGTAGCGCAATCTGTTGGAGAATGAACGAAGTACCTAGGGATTGAGTGAATCATTCAATCTCTCTTCTGTTGTTCTCTAACAGGGTGCTCTCCTTTCGCATATTAAACGCCTTCAGAGAGTCAAGTATGCGATGAGCTGAGATCAGCATGCACAACATATTCGTAACAACAATTGCCGCGGACGCAGCAAAAGGCGAATTAAAAACAACCGTGAAGTACACATTATTTTCTCGTCGTCGATTTATTGCAATATTATCGGACACAAAATTATGATAAATTGCGATTTCATCGCATGAATTTACAATAAAATCGCGATTTTATCGACGACGATTTTTCGCAATATTATCAAAAAAAAGTCGCGATAAATTGAGATAAAATTTCGATTTTATTGAACACGAACTTTTCAGAGATGAAACGACAAGATCGAGGGTAATCGCTCAGATATATATGATCCTAGCGATTTTATCGCCAACAAATCGTAAAACATCGCAACTTAATTGGACCGCGTCAAACAGAAAGGAGCCAAACCACATCAGCTATTGCCAAATTTAACTGGGCAATTTAATTTTTTACAAGACAAAAAAACGTTTGTGCGGATACCTTTGAGAATTTTCAAGAATTCCCTTTGCACTATGCAGAAAATTCACTAAAATGTGCATAGAACTCCGCACAACCGTTCTCACGTAAATAATTAAATTGTCCGATTAAAGTTGGCAGTAGCTGACGTGGCTTGGTTCCTTTCGCTGAACGCGATCCAATCGAGAAAAAATTAGATTTATCGAACGCGATTTTATAGAGATAAAATTGGGACAAGATCGTGGATAATCGCTCAGATGTTGATCCTAGCGATGTTATCGCCAACGAATTTTAAAAAAATCGCAACTTAATTTCAAAATATCGCGATTTTTTCTTTGAAAATCGCTACTTGAGTAATGCGATTTCATCGCATAAATTTGCAATGAAATCGCGATTTTCACTGGAAAAAAACCCACATTGGATCTAGAGTCCAGACTCTTGAAAACATTGACAAGAAAAAATACTCTTGATTCAATCGAATTTTTGCTTGAATCAAAAGGAAATCCGCTTAAATTAAGAGGCTTGGTTCTTGATTTAAGCTTAAATCTGATTGAATCAGGAGTATTATTTCTCGTCGATGTTTTTAAGAGTCTGGACTCTAGATCCAATGTGTCTTTTTTCCAGTGTTATCGCCGTCAATTTATCGGAATATCATCGAAAAAAATCGCGATAAATTGAAATAAAATTTCGATTTTGTCGAACGCGACTTTACAGAGATAAAATCTGGACAAGACCGAGGATAATCGCTCAGATATTGATGATCCCAGCGATGTTATCACCTACAAACTGTAAAAAAATCGCAAATTAATTTCAAAATACCGCGATTTTCCCGTTGTAAAATTCTACTTGAGTGGATATGGATATTCGAGGATCGGCCCGCTGCACAGTGGATCGCGTCAATCAGAGAGTTCGGACATGGAATATTTGACTAAAACTGCAACCTTTGATATTTATTTCGTCACATTTTAAATTTTAAGGGGTGCTTTTTGAAGAAAATTTCACGAGGAAACCATCGGAACCATTTTTAAAATCTTTAAGTTTTGTATTAACGGAGTTATAAGCGTTTAAAGTTTCCAAATTCTGTCCAACCTCTCCTATTCGCTCAATCCACCGTGCGCTGCGGCCGGTGGAAGGCTCAAGCCAGATAGACAGAAGACTCCCGTTTCTGGTTGAGCCGGTTCTGGGGCTTGGGCACGGTGTAGCGGGGGTGGAAGACGCCGAGGGCGGCCTCGTTGGTGGAGGAGGGCGGGGGGTGGTGCTTCTGGCGCCCGGGGTTGTGGTTCGAGAGGAAGCGGAGGTGGTTGGCGAAGTAGAACTTGGACTCCTGGTGGGAGCTGTCGCGGTTGCCTCGCTTGAGCCAGTCGTAGCAGGAGGCGTTGAGCTGGAGCGACTGCCGGTTGAGCGACCAGTAGACCAGCGGGTTGATGGTCGAGTGGGTGTGGCCTAGGAGGAGGCAGAACGGCAGCACCGAACGGAGAAGCTCTTCCATCTCCGTGTCGAACTCCAAAGAGACCTGAAAATTATCAGACCTGTTAGCCAATCCAAGCCCGATACCAGGCATCGATATTAATATTAATGAGCCGTAGAGTCCCTTTATACTGAGAGTCAAGACAACACCCCCTCATGGAGTCACAAACGGGAATAAAGATTACACAAATTGAACGTTTTTTGTAATCTTTGATCGGCCCATTCTCAAATTCCTTTCTCCGTTCCATCTCTCATTCCGTTTGCTCCTTGCCGAACCCGTAATTCCTAGAGTACCTTTATAGACAGAGTATGGCCATTCGTATCTTTTTACTACAGGAAAACTGTTCCGTTTTTTGATTGGTCAACGAGTTTTTAGGCTTCATGATGCTCTTAGTGCCGTAAATAAACAAACAAGATGGCGGCTCGCCGCAACATCGATGAGAAGCTAAATTTGACAAAAATTTCAATTATGCGGCAGTAACAATTTAAACGGGCATATCTACGAATAGCACACGAAAAACACATAAAAGCATTGTTAAATTGCCTTTCATCTTTAACACAGGAGGATGTAAGATGTGCATAACCTCAATCTTGCTTGCTGATAACGGCCATCTTGTTTGTTTATTTACGGCCCTAAGAGCATCGTGTTAGCCTATTCGCTCAAGACCAATGAAAAACCGGAACAGAAATGGCCATACTCTGTCTATAAAGGTACTCTAGTAATTCCCTGGTCCATTCTAGATTATAATCTTTGCAATCGGTGAAAATGTAATCTGTATTCCCGTTTGTGACTCCGTGGAGGCCTAAAATACGGGAACCAATCAGAAATGGATTCACATTGTCTTGACTCTCAGTATAAAGGGACTCTAATGAGCCGTTGTGGTTTTGAAAGTAACGCGCACTGGCGCCTACAAATCTAATGCGATACTTCACGCATCGCGTAATGCTAGAAGTATCCTGTTAGGTTTGTAGGCGCTAGTGCGCGTGTCGCGCTGGCAGCTACGCTGCCGTGATAGCGAAGAGAACCGTAAGTGCAAAGATGAAGTTTTGAGAAAACGGGCTCTGAAGCTTCTGACCGGAAAATTTTATTGAAAGGAGCTTCCGTCCTTCGTCAAATTGCCACTAATCGTCCGAAAGATTCCTAGAAATCGTTTGGATGATTAAAAATCGACCGGTTTTATTTCAATTACGTGAAAAGGGTATTTTTCATTTTCATGCTAGGTTATTGTTAGGTAAGACAGCCGTAAGTGCTATCCTCTGCGTGCTTTTGCGGTAGCGTGTTGGACACACAACAAACACATTTTCAGGTTAGATATCCGCAGATGAGGGCGGCATTCCTCTTGAAAGCACTGTTTTCATTGGTTCTCATGCACCTACGGCTGTCTTGAAGAAAACTATGTCATTTTTTGTGCACTTACGGCTTTTTCATATGTCTCGTTTTCATTAAATTAGGATGAATTTTGCTGTTTTAGCTGTCTCAGTAATTTCATCTAAAAGGGTTTAGACGGATTTTGAAGAAAACTCGACTTTGAAAATTTTGCACTTACGGCTCTCTTTGCTATCACGGCAGTACACCTCTTCGCTCTGTGTTTGGCTTCAATACTTGAAGTCGTGGAGTCAGCGTTTTTCAACTCATGATTTTGAAATTTCTGCACAGTCCGCATGGATTAATCTCATTTAGGTATATTGAAGGGGGGGATGTTTTAAAGAAAAACATACTGTGTGTTTTGTAAATGTTAAGGTGGTTCCGTGTCAAATTTAGTGATTTTCAAGGCACTTTAATTGTTTATTTTATATTTTGTGCTTTTACTTTGCTGCAGCGTGGAGTACGCGCAACCAAACGCTCAAAATTGGACGTATTTGACTATTAAAATCCGTGCGGAGTGTGGAAAAATGTCAAAATCATGAGTTGAAAAACGCTGACTCTGCGAGTTTCAATATTACAGCCAACGCAGAGCGGAAAGGCGTGCTGTCAGCGCAACACACGCACTGGCGCCTTCAAACCTAACTGGGATACTTCACGCATTGCGCAATGCGTGAAGTATCCCAGTTAGGTTTGTAGGCGCCAATGTGCGTGTCGCGCTGGTCGTCCTCGCCGATGCATGCCACGGCGCCTCAAGCAACTATTTCACAACAGAGGTGTTGCACAGCATCATATCATACGAGATTGAAGGCACTCCAACGTATCAAGAACGGCAGGCATCCTTTAAGAGTACGGAGCTTCCCTCGCAAAATAAATTAAGATACTAGGGCACAAAAAGAGAGCGGTAGTCCAAAAACTCACTAAGTCCTAGCATCCGTAATTAAAAACATTTATCATAATATTTGAATTTTATTTGAGAACGAAGTGTCTCGATTTAGGTAGAAACATTATTGAGTATGCCGTCAAGAAGATTTTATCTTGAATAAAAAATAACTGTTCGAAAATTTCACCGAATTGGTCAGTTGCGCTGGTCACAGAATAGTGTTTTGAAGCCTGATTCTTGTAGATTACCTAAAAATAATAAGATCCATCCAAACAGTAACTTTAACCGTGGAGTCTCAACCGAGATATTGCACTTTGAAAAAATCTATTTACGACCTCATCCACCGCGGCAGTGGTGCAGTAGGGTATCCACCCTTGGTTTCTTCCACCTCGCTCTCATCCGAATTTCACGTTGAGTAATCAGTGCAATATGTCTCCCTCACTGATGGAAGGAAGGCGGAAGATACCAAGGGTGTCACTACCGCGGTGGATGACATAATGAACTGAATTTTTCAAAGCGCGACATACCGGTCAATATTGGACTTGGAGAGTTGCTGTTTGAACGGATCTTGTTATTTTAAGCTAATCAAAAGGAATCTAGCAACAAAACACGATTCTAAGACCAGCATATAACCCATTCAGTTTTTTTTTTGTTGTTTTTTTAGAATTATGTAATGAAGATGTTGCATATGTGAGGGATTTGCGATTTGACTGTTGATTCTTATGTACAAGTTCGCGAGAAACACGATGGTGCCACTGGTTTTTTTCTGAAATCCACTCCCAAGCTCAAAAAAAGCTCTTAAGTTGAGGCCAAAATGGAGGGGATATCCCACGCTATCCTGAGAGTTCACCTCTACATCAAGACAAACTTTCCATGCAAAGATAGGGAGCAAATACATTAGCAGGGTTGCCATGTTTTCAGTTTTGGAGACCCCAAATAAAGGGGCAGCCCTGTCAATGTATTTACTCCCTATCTTTGCATGGAGAGTTTGTCTTGATGTAGAGATGGACTCTCAGGATAGCGTGGGACATCCCATCCATTTTAGCCTCAACTTGAGAGCTTTTTTTGAGCTTGGGGGTTAATCTCAGAGAAAGCCAGTGGCACCATCGTGTTTCTCGCAAACTTTTACAAACGAATCGAGGGTCAAATTGCAAGTTCCTCACACATGCAACATCTCCATTATGTGATTACGTATACCTTGACAATGACGTAGGGGAACCAGCAGGTAACGAAGACGACGACCATAGCGACGAGCATGTTCGCGAGGCGCTTGCGTGAGTTGAGCGACTGGCGCGACATCTGCTTGGTGAGCGGTGGGCGGGGCTTGGGGGCAGCGGTGGGCGGGCCGGGGCGGAGCCTTGTGACCTTGGAGCCGCCGGCACCGCCCGTTGCCGCCCCCTCCTGGGCGTGGCCGTGGGCGTGGCGCCCGCTCCGCCGCCCCGCTGCCCGCTCCCGCTCGCGCTTTTTCCGGCGGATGGCCGCGTGGCGGTGGTGCCGGAACCCGGATCCCTTCTCGCCCCGCCTCGTGTCGCTCACCGACGACTCAGACTCCTCCTCCGCACGGAACTGCATGATCTGCAACATGACAAGGAATACAGGTTAGCAGGGGCGGACTGGCCCTAAATTAAGTATGGGGCGGGCCCCTAGGGGGGTCTGGGGGGCTCCCAGTAGAAGGGGGGTCCGGGGGCCCTCCTCCGGAAAATTTTGAAAATTAGGCCCTTTTAGAATGAATTTTACGCTATTTTAGACCCTATTATTTAATATTATTTTTGAAACATTATCCAAAAAGAGACCAGAAATGCAAAACTTAGTATATTTTCTTAAACTGGATGAAAAAATGAGAATCCGTTGTATACTTGGAATTCAACTTTTATTTTCCTCTTCCAACGAAAAATTGTGCCAAAGCTAAATTAGTATACAGAAGATACATAGAATCAAGTAGAATAGTAATAGTGACAGTCTAAAAAGAACACATTCTGAAAAACACAGTTCGGATGTTTTTGTTCGTTCGTTTTTTTTAAATGTACTTTTTAGCCGCCAAAATTGACAACTGTCTTAATTTTTTTTGAACGTTTTATTGGATCCTTTCTTCGCTCTGCTCATAGAAAAATCAGTGTCGTTTACTAGTTAAATGACGCGTAATGAATGAATAAATCGATGGTTAAATTCTGAAAACACGTAACTCGGAATCCGCATCATGAACCCTGAGACTCGTAAGGATGCTCATGTTTTGCGTGTATCCTTATGAGTCTCAGGGTTCATGAGTTAATGATGCGGATTCCGAGATACGTGTTTTCAGAATTTAGCCATCGAAATAAAAATAAAAAACGTATAATAAACGTATTAAGGGGGGAGGAGGGGGGTCAAGCCCAACGTTACGTAACTCTTTTTTGCCGTAAGACCTTTTTTTTCCTTGTTAATTTAAAAAACTGACCAAAATAGGGGGGAGGGCGAGGCTTGTGTTACGTATTTATTTATTTTTTTTGAGGGGGGGGATGGTTCGAGCTTGCGTTACGATGCGTTACGGAGGGGGGATGGGGGTAAAAAAATCGGAAAAACTGCGTTACGTATTATATGGACAGCCCCCATTATGGATTTCGCTAAAGGGGGGAAAAATCGCCGAAGGCCCCTACGAAATCCCTTGAGGAAGGTAGGAAAGGTTCCCTACTAAGGGCCTCCAAAGTTCAAAATTGCATAGAAATGTGCCCTCGAGGCCTCTCTGAATCAGTACCAAAGGGCCCCCGGTAAAAAGGACCCTTTTGTCGAATCGGCGATAAAGAGCCCGGTGCCTTGAAGGTCCTTAGAGGCGGTATAAAACCGCATCAAGGCCTCTTCAAATCGGCAATAAATGGTCCCTTGGAAATGGCAAAAAAGGACTCCTTCGAATCATATAAAGGGGCTCTTTTAAGGTCCTTAGAAGCGGCAAAAAAAGGCTCCATCGAGTCTTCTTCGAATCGGCAATAAATGAGTCCTTCAGGGCTCTTCCGAAATGACAAAAAAGGACCCCTTTGGACTTATTCGAATCAGAAAAAAGGGCTCTCAAAATGCAACGCCCTTAGATACGGCATAAAAAAGCTCCTTCAGGGCGCTCTCCGAATCGGCAATAAAGTGTCCTGTCCTCTCAGGAGTCTCGGGGCCCTTTCTCGAGGACGAACCGAAAAAGCCCTCGGGCGCTTCTTCGAAACGGCGAAATACGGCCCTTCAAATCGGCCAAAAGGGGCCCCTGAGGGGCCCCTTTTGGCCGATGAAAGTGGGGCGATCGCCCCATCGCCACCCTGGCCAGTCCGTCCCTGCAGGTTAGACAAACATGGGAAATGAAGGGAGAGTGCGGACATATCGGTAACTTTGAGGTTAGGCGACGGTGCTCTCGGGGCTCAAAAGGGCAGCTCTGCAGCACGCACTAATTCTTAAATCAATTATTTTGTTTTCAATCAACCATGTACACCTCTGCACTTGCTAAGAATGGGTCAGTTGTGTTGATCACATGCAGGATCGTCTTTTGATACCTGGTCCTTGTAGATTAGCTTAAAATAATAAGATCTGTCCAAACGGCAACTTTCTACGTTCAATATCGCCCTTTGAAAAGTCGAGTTTTTGACGTCATTCACCGCGGTAGTAACACCCTTGATTTCTTCCACCTGGTTTTCATCTGTCAGTGTGACGCACATTTGCACCAGTTACTTAACGTAAAACTGCAATAAGGTGGAAGAAACCAGGGGTGTCACTACCGCGGTACCGCGGTGAATGACGACAAAGCCCGACTTTTCAAAGGGCGATATCTCGGCTAATATTGAACGTAGAAAGTTGCTGTTTAGACAGATCTTACTATTTTTAGCTAATCTACAAGAATTGAGTATCAAAACACGATTCTGTGACCAGCGCAACTGACCCATTATACCTCCGGAGATGATCTTTCAATCGAAATGCTTAAGGCAATAAAAATGTAACATAATTGAGGAGCATTCCGGAAAAGGGGCACACCGCACATACGCGTATGTGCCCTTTTTCCGGAAATGGCAGAAACGGATTCCTCGCATCCTAATGTACCAATGTCCCAAGTTTCAGCTTAATTGATCAATTTTTGGAGCTAAGAGACCAAGTTTTGTGAGGCTAAGTCAGGCGTATTTCATCTTTTTGCCCCTGGGTACGGTCGCCGCGACGCGACGTTGAGGAGATAGCGCGCAGGGCGCAGGCAGGCAGGCAGGTGAGGGTACTGATATAAGTAAGGATCCCTCACCACAGATGCATCGCACTGATTCTACTAATGAATGCAATATCATCGGGCTGCAGTGATTGTCTACGCGTTGCACCGGTGGCACGTGAAATTTTGTAATTATTAATGGTTCAATTTTTAATGGTCTCTTGTGGGTTTGAATTTTTCGTTTTTTTCGCGTGTTTTGCTGCCTTTTTTATTAACCATGATCGAAAATGATCCACCCGCACGTTCGCGATCGAAATTATGATTTATTTTCGTTTAGAAACTCGTTAAAGTCTTGAAAATTCAGCTTTGAAAGCCAAAACCTATGACCACCTGTCCATTTCCGGAAAAAGGGCACGTAACGGAAAATTTTAAGAAATTCCTCCCACAACACAGAAAGAAGTGTAAGTTTTACCAATGGTCGTTATTCATTCTAGGGTGTATGAACGTTGATATGCGTGCCCCAATTCCGATGTATGTCATCACCAGTGCCCAGAAAGTAGGAATGAGAACTTCAAATGAGTTTTTCTCACAACTTGTTTTTTCGGTATGTGCCTTTTTCCGGAAAGCTCCTCAATTTTATTTTGTAAAATGCGCAGTTATTTGGCTTCAACTAACTTGCCATTAGTTTCACGGTTCCTAACTGCTAACTGCAACACGTTTAATTATTAAAGATTTCATTTTGTAAATCTCATCCCACTTTTGAACTGTTTGGTTTTGATCGGTTTTTTGAACTCAGCCTCACTCTAACATCTGGTCACCTTAATCTGTAATCACATACAAAATGCGATTTACCAGTTGTAGCTATGATGCCAGTCTTTATCATTATTAAAATGAGAACATGCCCATTTTAGTATTAAAATAACCGCTAATTTCAGAGTCATGTTAGCCGCGCAACACGGTGGATTTCGCCGAGAATTCACGAGCAGGCGATGCTTAGTAAGTACAGATAAATTGGGTAATAAGTCAATTTTGAATTTAAAACCAAGCAATTCTGTTCACAGTCTTAGTATAAAAATAATCGCTGATCTGGGAGTCAGATTTTAGCATCGAGACGCGTTTTCTAGAACTCGTCCTTGGGATTCATAGTAAAAAGGTTATACCTACTGCTTTTGAATTCAAAAGCTACTGTCGGCATTTTAGCTCTTTTGGAAAGATTCTATAAACCATAATTAATGTTTGTAATATGAGGATCGGCAAACAAGAGAGAGGAAAACATTGAGCGCCTCAGTTATTACGGACTGAATGAGGGATGGTGTTGATCAGCCCCGGGAGAAATTGAAAGAAAACACCGGAGTAGGCGAAAAAAAGGGTCAAATGCGTGGATCCCTGACCTCAGAGCCGAAAGGTTAGGTAATTTAAATTGAAGCAGGTGCGTGGCTTGATTCAAAGGTAGGCACTCGGGCTCGTGCCGCAGTTTTTAATTAACCGCAAATAAGAAGGCACACCGCGCTGAGCTGCCACTGCCGAGATGAATTAATATTTCATGATCCCAATTTTTTGTTCCCTCATCTGGAATGTGGGAAATTCAAAACCTAGAGAGCGCTACCGAATATTGCTGTGATAGACTCATTCTGATTCAACCTGAGCCTGTGGACTTCAGGATATTAGCAATTCTCTTTATTGAAAATAAAATAGAGCTGACATGATCTACACCTCCTGCGTATTGATGAATGAGTAAAATCAATGAATGATCAAAAAAGCTAAGCCGTACACACGATGATAAAAAATTACGGTAGATGTTAGTATGTTGGGCGATACGACGCCAACGCGCATCGTAGAAGGATGAGACATTGATGACGACTCCTGGATGCAACTAAACCTGCTCTGCGGATGTCATGTGTTGTATACACAAAAAATTGAAGGCACTCCAGTTTTCCTTGCACAGTGGCGACCTGCGTGCATCATGTTACTAACAAGTAACATGACTCTGCTCTTTTAAAAGAGAGTCGCCATTTTTTGCGTGGTTTGGTGCTTTCGTCTTCAAGATACTTCAAAAAATTGGAGATGCTTCTGTGAGACTTCAAATTGAAAGCGGTATTGCCTTCAGGTAGATAATTCATCCAATGAGCCAAAAAGCAATAAATGGAAACAGCTCCCTCAATTAGGAAGATCTTACATTGAGATTAAGGGCTAGGTTTTGAGGAGGATTTGACGCAGTATCACAAAAAGGACACATTTTACAAGCCCTTGAGTAATATTAAACAGAATGACTCGGATTGTAAATCCTTGCAGTCGATTACGATGAGTTTCCACGGCAAGAAAATTAAAATACACTCGCAAAAATTCTATTATTTTGGCAAACTTTGAGGTAGACAAGTAAAGGTCTCTACCTTAAATTTTCAAAACTTGCAATACTTTTTTTCTCTCTCAAGTTAAATTTTGTCCAGAGGCAAATCATCGGAATCCCGTAAAATGGCGTATTTCTACAAAATTACTCTATCGAATTTCAATTCTCTAATCAACTTATCAATTAAAGAATAGTGGCCTATATTTATGATGCTATGCAGCAAACGTCTGCCGAAAACCTCTTTGGAACACAACGTGAAACATACTCTGAGAAAATTTCCTGATGGACGAACAGAAATCCCTGTTATATGTGCCGCGACAGGAATTTCTCGTTGAACAACATAGTAAATCTCCTTGATTCAAACGAGACCTAATTCAAACAATCCCTATTACTTCAAAGAGACGTCCGGTTGCTTCGAGGAGATTTCCGGTTGATTCAATGACGATTCTTGTCGCAGTATACTTCACAGGAACTTGTTCTCCAAAGTGCGGAATCAGAGTTGCCACAGTATTTGGAAAATTAAAATCCCTGGCATTTCCCTGACACATTTTGGTGGAATTCCCTGCAATTTAAGATATGCCAAATGGTGAAAAATACATACTTAGAAATAGTTTTCAGGCAAATTTGTTGTTCGAAAGTCAAACCTTTTCTAGAAAGCAAACGAAGGTGACTCAAGGATTTTCCCCTGACATTTTCGTCATCTTTCCCTACCATTTCCCGGTACTCCCTGACTTTGGCAACCCTGAACCTGCCTAAAGAAAGTAGTTGATCGAGGAACGACTAAGAAATACAAATTTTCTCAAGACACTTGTTGCTGAAAGTACCACTCCCGAATTTCAGACGCGACACGGCGCCAAAATCCCTTAAAATCCATAAACCAGTCGAGAAAAACGGGGTCCCTGGACCGACCTAAGGAAAGCAGCGAGGGGTAGTAAAGGGTAGAGCACGAACGAGAACTCGCGGAGCTAAGGAGTTGCAGGCAAGAGAACAAGGGTGAAAGATAGATATTCAAATTGGGAGAGATTTATCAAGGCGACCGGAACAACAGGAATCGAGATAATTTTTCAATTGGCGCGAACCCATAAAACGGAATGGAATAACGAGCGCAAAAAAAGGCGACGATGGATGAGCCCTCCCCCCCCCTCCGCTCTCCACCCCCGAATTGGCAGAATGGATGTCGTTCAACCCTCTTTACGAGCTCTGCAAGGGTGGAATCGCCGGAATCGGAATGAGGCGCCACCACACACGTCTACGCTTTGAAACAAGGAGGGGGTGCGATCCAGGCTGCCGTCGTGGGCAACCAAAAAGTGGTAAGGAAAGAGAACAGTGTTCGAAACTCACCTTAGAGTTTTAGGAGCCATGTGGCCCATCAAGCTCAATTTTTAGGGGCCATTGGAGATTTTTTGGGGGCCAAATTGACTTTTTATCTACATATCAAGGGGCATTTTGCGAATAGTCAGACGCAAGATGTTTTAGTTACAGAACTAGTAGCTGTAACTTGTAACTTTCGAAAAATCACCGAACAGAAAAATTAGGATTTTTTTTTGAGGGGGGGGGGCACTTTTTAGGGGCCACGTTGGCGCAGAGCCTTCATTTTTTAGGCGCCATGACCGATTTTTAGGGCGCATTTGGCGCGTTGGCGCCTGTGAGCTTCGAACACTGAAAGAGAAGTAGCTAAGAAGCTTGGAATAGAAAGAAAAGGGGGTTGAAGAAAATGAGAAAAAGAAAGAAAATAGGGGAAAGCAAGTAGTAGTAGAATATGATTATTTGTGAGATGTCCCTTACAACGTTTAGCGGTTATACCTTTATTTAATGCTTCTGATTTCAAAGAAAGGAGGACGATAATCGTTTCTCTATGATTCATTTTTTTAATGAAAGAGGACATCACTCAAAATTGGACGCATTTATGCTAAATGGAACTATGTGCAAGTGGAAAGATAGGGTGTGCTTGTTAGTGCTCGGGCCTCAAGAATGAATGGGAAATATAAAGCGCCAGTGACGTCAGCGGCAACTACGAGAGAAACGACGATCAACGACGCGGTCTTTAACTCATGAGCCCTGTCCACAAGGCTCTTGTCACATGCCCACGGCTCGCGAGTTAGCGCTCAGTTCCTTTTGATTTAATTGAAAATCCTGCTTTCCCATTTTCGCAATAGGAACTATATTCACTTTTACATTTGTTTTTTATCCGACTTCCACGAACATACCCCATCTTTCCACTTGCGCATAGTTCCTTTTAGCATAAATATGTCCAATGGGTATATAGTTGAAATTTTGGTGAGGGAGTACTTTCATCCACAGTGCTCACTGCTCATCTTCTTCGGGGAACTCAAAAACTCGCCTACATAGAAAATAGTTGAGTACTTCTCTGATATATTTGCGAACGTGCTTAGAGCTTCCCGCTTGTTTTTCCTCTTATCTCTCATCTTAAAAAAAAATAGAAGAGAAGCTAAAAATTCTGACATTTTCACGGTTGGCGCCCGACGCGAGCAAAGACTTTCCAGTGACGAAGTGATTATAATCGCTTCGCCGATTTTGTGCTCAAGTTCTTTGCGGTCGGGTAAGAACTTGGCACAGCTGAAAAGCGTGTGTTCAGGGGTGTCAAACACTCCTGGACAGTAGGGACAGGAATCAGAAGAAGACGCGCCGTTGCGGTACAAGTTGATGCAAATAGAATTTAATTATTTGCACTTTCTAATCATCTGCAGACGAAGTTTGCCATTCTTTTTCTTTTTATCTCGAGAGCTCCTTGAGGCCTTAATGAGACCAAAAATGAGGTCTTAATGAGGCCTTGATGTGGCCTTAATGAGGCCTTGATGATGCCTTAATGATGCCATAATGTGGCCTAGATGAGACCTTAATGAGGCTTTAATGAGGCCTTAATGAGGCCTTAATGAGTCCTTAATGAGGCCTTAATGTGGCCTTAATGTGGCCTTAATGTGGCCTAGATGAGACCTTAATGCGCCCTTAATGACGCCTTAATGTGGCCGTAATGAGGCCGTAATGAGACCTAATGAAGCCTTAATGAGACCTCAATGAGGCCTAATGAGGCCTTAAATGGCTAGGCCAATCAAAGGTGGATCCACCACAATGGCGTAGCGTGAATGATTGATTATCGATACTTCCCCACTTGAAGCTATGGTAAACAATCGATTATTGAGGTGCTCGTTCCGAACACCCTGTCTATCGATATTTTCCCATAGGTTTAAATAGTAGATCAATTGATAAATCGCAAAGCACGCCACTGGTGCTTTTTGCACCCGACGGACCCGCTTTCCGCGCACAGTGATATCACAGGAGCATTAAGGCCGCCTGGAACACGTTGAGTATATCGAGCCATTTTGGAAACATATTAATGATGTGTTTGGCTTGTCTCGGAGGAGAACGTGCCGCACTTGGCGCGGAATTCCGAGACTCTTCGCAGCGCATGAAATATCGTTTCCCGCCGAGACGCGCGATGAAAAATGATTTGTAACCGCCCAACTTACTTCTTCTCTTCTTCTTAATTTTCATTCCGGGATCGGTAATGGAAGCTCACGCGTGAATAGGAAATCTCGAGCTATTCGACTATTTCGTCTCCTCTTACACAAGGGCGTAACTACAATCTGAATTGAACACCGTAGTCCATATAATTCAATGTTCTTCCGGGCGCATATCTCAATTTGGAGTTATGCCCTTTTGTCAGCCAAGCGACGATTTGTACTCGTTGACGGTGGGTCTGGTTCCTTTGATCCTTTGAACCAACTGCATTGAAAAGGATACGCCTTTTCTTTTCGGAAAAATGTCCGGAGGGGAGGGGGGGTGGAGAGGGAGTCGGGCTGTCCAATGAAATACAAGTCAAAAGAAGGCTTTGAAGAGTTATTAATCAGGATGTACATATACCAGTCTAAATGAACAGAGGGGCTGTTCCTGAATTACGAAACGCACTTTTCCGGCATGTTTCACCCCCCTTCCCCCTCGAACACTTTTGTGGCGTAATTCCCATGCTTTGACACTTTGCAAAAATGGCGTAAGGGTCTTCTCAACCCCCCCTCCCCATAGAGAATGGGCCTGTTGCAAACTTTTGCTAGAGCAAAACTAAGAGTTGTTTCTTATAGATAATGCCTCAAAAATCACGATGAGCGCATCGGCAAACTCTGAAATGCACTCATAACTTCACAATCTGCGTAAGAAATTTGCGGTTTTTTGAGCTTCCCGCTTCAAAAACGATACTACGGCACAGGTGAACATTTTGTAAGAGGAGTCGTTCCATCGTCGGCAATAATCATAATAGCCGACGCCAATCCGCCAAAACACGTTTGATGGGACGAGATAACACCTGAATTGGATTAGACCAGATAACAATCGGTGTGTTAACGTTCATATTTTCCACGCCCGAATGGATTGACCTTGAACTCTCCTTGAATTACGCGCGGAACTGCGTGCAAGCGTCGGCCATGATGAATATCGCCGACGATGGAGCGACTCCTCTAACAAAATGTTCACCTACGCCGTAGTATCGTTTTTGAAGCGGGAAGCTTAAAAAAACGCAAATTTCTTACGCAGATTGTGAAGTTATGAGTGCATTTCAGACTTTGCCGATGCGCTCATCGTGATTTTTGAGGCATTTTCTACAAGAAACAACTCTTATTTTTGCTCTAGCAAAAGTTTGCAACAGGCCCATTACGTATAGTAATTTAGGGATGGCCCCAATGCAGAGACTGCGGTCCACGGAAGTAACGTTTTCAGAAAATTCAGCGTAATTTTTTTCGTGTTGAATTTTACAATTCCGACAGAAAAATATCTCTTTTGTCTTGAAGAATAAGTTGGGTAGTTTTGTTCATTTGTTTGCTAGTGTAGAGTAGCATTTATAGGCGTAGCTAGACTGTTTTGATACGCCTTACCTATATTTAGACGCATTTTCAGGCTTTCGTGACGCAAATTTCCTATTCATTTCTGCACAAAAAGTATGCTACTATGAGTATTTTCAGTTCAAAATACTTCCGAATCGATGGATTCAACAAATTTTCTGTTATTCCCCCTCCACCCAGAATTTCGAAGGGGGGGGATACATATAATTTTCAATTCTAAGCGGGAAGGCCCCCTGGACCCTCCTATAGCTACGCTTGGTTGGAGCGTAATCCGGAAAGTCCGTGTCTAAAAAAGTCGATTAGAACTAAATCTCGGCGCGCTGCTGGCAAAGACGTCAGGACGTTGCAAAAACGGAGTGCCTTCAATTTTTCCAGTAGGCAACTTGGACAGCTCTTGAGCACAAATAGTTGCATTCAGACTTACTTACTCCAGTCTATATCTTTCTTTCTTAATTTAATGGCTTTATCACTAAGTTATAACTGAAAATAAAACACTAATAAGTGGCCCGATACTGTATGTAACAAGGTGGAGAAATGGTGCTGGGTCCACACCATTTCGTGGGGAAAACAAAGCCAAGAATTCCAAAAATTAAAATTAGAGTAAAAATTAAATTTTTTGAACTCTAATGCTTACCAGTGAATGAAACCGAGGGGGAGAGTGTTCAGCTCAGGCAGTTTGGCTCTCCCCCCTCGGTTTCATACTGGTACGCATTAGAGTTCAAAAAATTTAATTTTTACTCTAATTTTAATTTTTGGAATTCTTGGCTTTGTTTTCCCCACGAATAGGTGTGGACCCAGCACCATTTCTCCACCTTGTTACTACGTTATAACTTAAAACGTGCTGGACTGACCTTGGAAGGCGCGTCGTTATGAACGGAGGCGATGATAATGACCTCCTTGGGCCGGTTGGGGATAATCGGCATGGGGAGGGGGATATCCCCGTTGGCGGCGGCGGCCTTGAGGGAGGTGGCGTAGAGCTTGTGTCCGACGGAGTGGTGGCAGATGGCGACGGTGAGGCTGGGGACGACGTAGACGACGAGCATGAGGACGACCGTGTAGGCGGCGCGGAAGGAGCGCGAGGGCCAGAGCTCCTCGCAGCCGCCGCCGGGCGAGACGTGCCGGGCCCAGAGGAGCGGCCCGGAGACGAGGGCCGCCAGGAGCCAGATGGCCGCCACCATCCAGTGCTGCACCCGCGTCGCCGACTGGGCCCGCGTCATGATCCGCGGGTGCTTGATCGACGTGTACCGGTCCAGCGAGAGCATCATCAGCGACAGGGTCGAGGCCGCTACCGGGATCGTCTGCAACATGAATGGAAACCCACGTCAGTATCCATCGGTAATAGACTGAATTAAAATCAGCGAACATTGTAATGCAATGTCTGAAGGTAGTAGCACTAAATATATTGTCATGGGAACGGAGTTCCCCATGATATTAGAATCGTTCCGTTGCTTTCGCTATGGGATTCCCTATAC
This sequence comes from Bemisia tabaci, assembly GCF_001854935.1. Taxonomy (NCBI): domain Eukaryota; kingdom Metazoa; phylum Arthropoda; class Insecta; order Hemiptera; family Aleyrodidae; genus Bemisia; species Bemisia tabaci. Next base: position 1,067,989 of record NW_017551177.1, on the reverse strand, counting down.
CTCTGCGACCTTGAGCGTTTCGCCCAGTCTCCGATTTTTGGTTGATTTTCCGATGTATCA
>NW_017551177.1:1051597-1062606 GCF_001854935.1 Bemisia tabaci | reverse complement strand
GCCCGCTTCGCGGGCCCTATACGCATATGTTTAGGCAAAAATGTTCTTCCATTTTAATACACCATTTTGTGTTCGAGCTGCATCGATTTCAAAATTTTTGACGTAACACTCAGATTTGTAAATGATGAGGAATAGCTGGATGTACATAATTTCACAGTCCACTTACTGGAGAAATTTCCATTTAACCAATGCCACAAATCGAAGCCGGAAGAATGCAGGAAAAATTGAGTTAAACCTTTTACCTTGGACTTTGAACCTTGAACCCTGAGCGATGCACCGTTCCTCAACTCTTCGGATGAGGAGCCCTTCACGACCTTTCCCATTGTTTTATTGTTTATTCGAGTCACTCAGGTAGAATCCCACACCTTGACGTTTCTAGCGGAAACGACTTATCTCTCACGCTAGTAACATTGGACTTAAGTGACATGAGCTTTAAAAGCTCTACAACATTAAAAGTTCGGGGTTTCATAATTTTTTGCACATCTACATCTACTACAGATGACATACATGTAAAGATCATCCTTATCGGTCCGGAAGTTCGTCAGAAATAGTGCTTCCAAGATTTTGCTTGTAGCTGTATAATATAGAGATAGGAGGAGTTATCCCGCTGTATGACCAGAGAGCAGTAGGAAGTGCCAAAGTTGAGTTCTTCTCGAAACACCTTTATAATAAATCTGAGAACTCATAGCACAATTACGCTCAACAGATGTTTCACAAATAACCATCAAAGCAGTAATACATCACAGATCGACGGTGTAAGTCGGCAATCGCATAACTCGGTTTGCGACGTCGCAGACTTCCTGTCATACTTTATTNAACCGATTCTGCTAAAATACATGTGTTTAAATGGGAAATGCCGCCAGATGACGTCACAAGGCGGCGCATTTTCTCACTTTTAAATCAATTTTTCTCCAATTTCCCATGTCAGAAAAAAATTATGAAGAATATTGCGAACTCAGCTCATTAGGCACTTTCAGATGAAGCAATAAAAAAATTGCGTGCAAATTCTCCATTGGGAGAAAAATATTCATAAGTTTACCTGACAATTCGCGTTTTATGAAGGGAAATTTGGCAACGCCAGGAGGTTCATACGGCGTTTTTCCTTAGCACGGCAGCATACTTCGCTTCCTTTACTGCCGTGCTGAGGAAAAACGTCGTATGAATATTCAAGAGTTGCCAAATACCCCCAAATTATCCATGCATTTTTAAGGAAAGTTATGAATATTTTTTCTTGAAATTTCCAGATAATTTAGATGAAATTACGAACTAAAGTATCTGAAAAATCGGGAGGAAAATATTCAAAAATTTGCCGAATAATTAGTGATTTATCGAAGGAAACCTGGCAACGCCTGAAGGCTCATACGGCGTTTTGCCGTGGCAAGGGAGTACACGGAGATGCATCATCGCCGAGAAGCTGGTTGAAGTTAAGACCACTTCGGAAAGTTGAACTCGCTTCCTCGAGATAAATATTTATGGGGTGGCGTCGCCCAAGTTCCTGCTTATCCCCACTCGTTTGCCCTCCAAGCTGGTCTAGTTTCTTTATCATATGGTTTCTTTCTGCTCATATTTTTGGCGTCGAACACACGCCGACCTGAGTGGAACCTATCTGATCTATGTTGTTTTGAGTTTTAGTCTAGTTACGGGTTATCGACACTAATTTTTGGAAATCAAAAGGAATGGACCACTAGACAAGGTACGAATTTAAGCATTCTGATACATGTTTTTTAAGCGGAATTTCACGTAGAACACGATTCACGCAACGAAAATTACTGGAACCTAACGAAGATATTAACGTTTTTATTTCACATTGGTTACGAGGAATTTGAACTGCCCGCTCACAAGAAACTCAAAGCTCTACGTGAGTCAAATCGCGCACTACAACATATCATATTGAGCTCATATTTTTGGCGTCGAACGCACGCCGACCTGAGTGGAACCTATCTGATAGTTTTGAGTTTCAGTCTAGTTACGGGTTATCGACACTAATTTTTGGAAATCAAAAGGAATGGACCACCAGACAAAGTACAAAAAGCATTCTGTTACATGTTTCTTAAGCAGAATTTCACGTAAAACACGATTCACGCAACGAAAATTACTGAAACCAACTCCTAACGAAGATATTAAAGTTTTTATTTCACATTGGTTACAGGGACTTAGAACTGCCCGCTCACAAGAAACTCAAGAAACGCATCAAGAATCATTAAATATCTTCGTAAAGAGTTGATTTCGGTAATTTTAGTTGTGCGCATCGTGTTTTACGTGGAATTTTGATTGAGACTCATGTATCAGGAAGCTCTACGTGAGTCAAATCGTGCACTACAACGGTTTCAGCAAGCTTCTCAATCGAGCAATGTTCATTTCCCACCATGTGTTGTTCAAACTATAAGCAATTTGCTATAGCTGAGCCAAAGCGTCAAGTTTGAGGTTGCTACATTTTTATATCGCAGAGACTGTCATGATAAACAATTCGCGATGTGAATCACGTAGAGCATTGAGTTATCATGAGTGGATGGTTTGAATTCACGCATCAAGAATCATTAAATATCTTCGTAAGGCGTTGATTTCGGTAATTTTCGTTGTGCGTATCGTGTTCTACGTGAAATTTTGCTTAAGAGACATGTATCAAAATGCTAAAATTCGTACCTCGTCTAATAGTCCATTATTTTTTCATCAATTTAATTACGTCAAACACGTCTTACTTAAATTGATGAAAAGGAAAAATATGTATTCAAGGAAAATATAATGAATGTTTTGTAAATGTTAATGTGGTCCTTTGTCGAATTTAATGATTCCCAAAGCACTTTAATTCTTTATTTTATATTTTTTGCTTTTACTTTGCTGCAGCGTGGAGTACACGCAAGCAAACGCTCAAAATTGGACGTATTCGACTATTAAAATCCGTGCAGAGTGTGTAAAAATTTCAAAATTAAGAGTTAAAAAACGCTGACTCCGCGAGTTTTAATATTAGAGCCAAACGCAGAGCGGAGAGGCGTGCTGTCAGCGCACCACACGCTCTGGCGCCTACAAACCTAACTGAGATACTTCACGCATTGCGCAATGCGTGAAGTATCCCAGTTAGGTTTGTAGGCGCTAGTGCGCGCGTCACGCTCTGCGTCCTCGCCCGCCGCGCCGAGGCATGCCACGGTGGAAATTTTGATTGAGACTCATGTATCAGAAAGCTAAAATTCGTACGTTGTCTAGTAGTCCATTAAAGCCATTGTGGCATGAGCCCTCAGATTCATTAGAATGCATGTATGATAGGGCTCATGCCGAAATGAATATAGTTCGTTTGATTTAAATTCGTCCATCAGGGCGTAATGATTCTAAAGCTAAAAGGAGCTATATAAAAATTAATTAAATCAAAAGGAAGTATGTGCATAGAAGTCGTGTGTCTCGTAGCTTTTCTTTTTATTTTATTAATTACTGTCTAGCTAAAGCACGTTCATTTAAACGGTCTCCACAATGTACATCCGTTTGCGGAAGTAGGAATCATAGTCAATGGAGGCAACATTTTCGAATTAGCAATTTTCAACAGAGCGTTTTTTCTCGATTCAAGTACAAACAAATTCGACGGACAAATTTTTCATGTCCAACAGAAAAACTTGCAAACTGTTTTTGAAACAACGCTTTTTAACCTCTAAAACTTAAACCGTCAATGCTCTGGTTTGATTTTACATTTTGTGTCCCGAATCGCAAAGCAATTTTTATGCTCTGGCATCAATGAAGATTTTTTTTAGTTTTTTAACGTACGGACGGTCTTACACAGATTTGGAAATTGGATAGGAAAGCGAAACGATGACGTCATTGCGACAGAATCAATCCCGCCAAGTTGAGTTTGAATATAATTCTTGCGAATATGCCTGTCTAAACAATTCGAAACAATTTCTCGGATAGAGTCTTGTAGGTATCGCTGCATGAGGACAGTTTGGCCTACATAGAAACTTGAAGGCGACAAAGCCATGTGTGCATATTCATTTCCCTTCGCGTTGATTCTGCCTCCTCACAATACACAGTCAGAAGACGCCACAGGAATGCTTTCGTTCCACCTTTTATGTTTCAATACTGCATTACATAATCGAAGATTGAAGCAAACGAAGCAACAGTTCGCTCGACCGAATCGGCACAAGGTCTGAACAGCCCCGTAACATTTTAAGCTCCTTCGCCAAGATTTTTACATAACGCAAGCCCCACGGAGGTGAGCTTAAACATTTTTTATCCGTCACCCACCTCCGAAATATTTCAGAGGACATCGCTTCCCTGGGGTTAATCAATATTCATGAATTACCTAAGCAGACATTTATCTCCGGTTCTGTCTCTCTGTCTCTCTCTCCCCCTCTGTCTTCCCCCTCTCCCCTCCCGCATTCTCCATCCCTCTTCTCCTCTGGTTGTATCTTCGTTCCTGTTATCGATACTACTCTACCGTGCTAAGGAAAAACGCCACATGAACATTCGAGAGTTGCCAAATTTCCCTCGATAAAATGTTTATTTTAGAGGGAAATAGTCGATATTTTTTCTAGAAATTTTCTGACTTTTTAGATCAAATTACAAGCGAAATTATCCGAGAAATTGGAAGAAAAATATTCATAAATTATCTTGAAAATTTGTGATTTATCAAAGGAAATTTGGCAACGCCTGAAGGTTCATATGACGTTTTTCCTTACCACGGCAGTACTCCTGTTTACCCTTGTAGCCTCTTGAACCCCATATCAACCCTGAGACAACCCCCCCCCCTTCCCCACCCTCCATCCTGCCCCCGCAGAATTTCTATTGACATTCAATTAATTTTCTCTGCGGGTATTCGCCGAGCAGGTATATTTATAACGGCACTTGTCTCGTGGAAAAATGATGAGGTACAAAATTCTCGGCTTCGGTAAAAATGCGGTCTTGCTGATAATTTTTACTCTTGTGCGTAATGCTTAGTATGTTTTGTAATCGTCCTGGAATGTTCAATCCTCTCTCTACAGGTACACTGAAAAAAAAAAAGATTGGTAGAATTTACCATTCCTTCACGCTGTATTTCACACAGCGTCAATTCAGAGTCAATTCTGCCAAAAGAAAGGTAAACGTTACTATACACGGGTACGGATAACCATTCTTCTGGTAGAATCGACTTTGAATTCACGCTGGGTGAAATACAGCGCGAAGGAATGGTATATTCTACCGATCTTTTTTTTTTCTATACCTGTCGTTCAGCCAACGAGGTCAATTGGACTGCAGTTGACAAGAAAAGACTAAATGAATTCCTTTTCTTTTTACACATATTCAAAGTCAAATACTGTGAAAATGTATCCTCTAATTTACGAATCACCAGGAAACTTTTCTGTGAATGATATCTTCTATTCAATTTTGAAGAAAACTTCCTCGATCTTCAAAGCACCGGTAAATGAATAATCCCCATTCCATCGTCTCATTGAAGATACATAAGTTCGTCATCTTTCGAGTTAGACAAGAAAAAGTTTCGCAGAGCTTTTTGAACTGTTATGTCGTGATAGGGAAGAACGCCGTATGAGCTTTCTGACGTTGCCAAACCGCCTCGAGCAAACTTTTTGTTCGGAGATGGGTAATTAATAATTGATAATTTTCCTTCAAATCGGATACACTACAATTAGGTTTTCTTTGACCCAAGGCTTGCTCTTATCAGGTGAAATTTTGTATAAGAGTTATGGAGAGTCTTGATAAAACGACTTTGTGTATTAGCTTACGACATCTTTCGAGTAAGACAGGAAAAAGTTTCGCAGAGCTTTACGGTCTGTTCTGTCGTGATAGGGAAGAACGCCGTATGAGCTTTCTGACGTTGCCAAACCGCCTCGAGTAAACTTTTTGTTCGGAGATGGGTTATTATTAATAATTAATAATTTTCCTTCAAATTTTCGGGTACACTACAATTAGGTTTTCTTTGACCCAAGGCTTGCTCTTATCAGGTGAAATTTTGTATTAGAGTTATGGAGAGTCTCAGTGGCGTGGCGTAAATGATCGATTATCGATATTTCCCCATTTGAAGCTAAGGCAAGGAATCGATTTTTAAGGTGTTCGTTGCGAACGCTTTTTTGTCGATCTTTTTCCATAGGTTTAAATGACACTTCAATCGATATATCGCAAAGCACGCCACGCCACTGGAGAGCCTTGATAAAAAGAATTTGTGTATTAGCTTACGACTCCATACCTACATGCATGTGCGTCAGATAGGAGCGCATTAGTAATTATAGAAAGAGTCGAAAAAGAAGGAGAAGAAGATAATGATGAAGAAGAAGAAGAAAACGGAGAAGAATAAGAAGGATGGGCAAATAAGGTCCCTCCCGAAATCCTGTAGCTCTGAACGGAGATCTTCCTCTCTATCGATGTCCATTGCTTTTATTAATTAGAAAGAGTCGACAAAGAAGGAGAAGAAGATTATGAAGAAGAAGAAGAAAACGGAGAAGAATAAGAAGGATGGGCAAATGAGGTCCCTTCCGAAATCCTGTAGCTCTGAACGGCGATTTTCCTCTCTGTGATGTCTATTGCTTTTTCAACGCGAATTTTTTTCCTCCGTGACGGCGTTTTCCCCGTTTTTCCCCGAAGTCGCGAGCAGATCCCCGAAGAATGGCAACCGCGAACCCTTATTAAAGAAGCTGTAAAGATACGACGCCGGCGATATCATCCATTTGAATAGGGCTCCGCACGCAACAAGTTCGAGCTTTTCGCGAGCTTTTGAGCTTTTTGCCGGCTTCGCTCCGGGGATATTGTGCGTAGCGTGAGCGCATTATGCCCGCGATATGACGAATATGCCCCGTCATTTTCCGGGGTTTTCGGGGCCGGGACCCGGCGCAAAAAGCACAGTCGGGATTGCGAGGAGGGCGAGTGGATCACAAAAGAAGAGAGGGGTGTGAGAGGACGGGGACGGGGAGGGGGGTTGAATTCAATGCCGGAAAAGGAAATACGATGCTGGTGCGAAGGCGGGAAGAGGTGGCAAAGAATTATTAGGTCTCCAGACTCTGGTGCGACCCCGCAGGGTCGCGGGAAACCCTCGGATGGTGCCAACTTTTCTTTCCGAAATTTCCTGATGTGTTCCAATTTATCCATAAAAAAAACTACCAATTATATTGTCTAAATACTGTCAGTAACAGGTGGTGAAATGGATGGGCGTGGAGTACGAGGCGCATAAGTGCAGTTTCTTTAAAAAACGGAGATGTTAATGGTTTCAAGTAAAACTAATTTTAATGCATATTCTGTGCTCTTTCCATAGAAAGTGCTCAAAATTAAGTCGAAATTGAGAAATAAGTAGTTGCAAATACATTGAAATCAGTCATTTTAAACTTCCCGGCTTCCAAAAAATAAAAATTTACGTACCTAGTCGAATGGGTCATCGGTACAATTTTATTTTTTGGCAAATAATATTGTTGGGTTTCATGCAAAATGTTCTCCCTTTTCTGATGTATTGTACCTCTTACTTTTTTAAAAGGAAAAAATTTAGCAATACGAGGAAATCATTTCACCCCTACACACACTAAAATGACTTCAAGGTACGGATGAATTTTAAACATACCATGGTGTGTTTGTTATTTGGTTAAACGGGAAGTTTAAGCTGTTGAGCGCACATTACGCTGATAAGTCAGATGTGAGTTGAATGGCAGAGAACACTGGAAAAAAAAAACCCATTGGATCGAGAGTCCAAAACATCGACAAGAAAAAATACTCTTGATTCAATCAGATTTAAGCTTAAATCAAGAACCAAGCCTCTTAATTTGAGTGGATTTCCTTTTGATTTAAGCTTAAATCTGATTGAATCAAGAGTCCTTTTTCTTGTCAATGTTTTCAAGAGTCTAAACTCTAGATCCAATGTCTTTTTTTCCCCAGGGAATCTGTCTGGATGACATTGCGATAAATTCTTTAAAATTGTCTGATATTTCTTAGAAATTGAAACTTTCCCTAATAGGTCCAGATTTTGAGAAAAAATCGCGCAGCGGCCGATTTGGGAATACTAAGCGATCTCAAACGCAAAATTCCAAGTTGGGAAGTCCTCATTTTCATTTCGTTGAATGATATCGGAGGAAAAAAAGGTCTATTTTCGTAGCAGCCGGCAACGCAGCGGCGAGAGAAATAATAAGAAACAGAGCCGCTATTTTTATTCATTAAAATGATGGACTGTATTTTGGTCTGTGTCTTCTATGGGCCCCCGCTTTCGCTCGGTTTACTACGCACCAATTACGGAATTTTTCGGTTTCCCAACAAGGAGGAGGGGGAGGGGGGAGTTGCAAATTAGGCCCTCTGAGCCTTCATTGTAAGGAGCAGATAAATAGCCCAAAGAAACTCTAAGTTTTTTATTTCTCTCAGTGTTTTATAATACCGTGGTACGGTTGGAGAGTAAGGGCCCTACTTATTCATAGGGCGCTCTTTGAGCGTTTCCTTTCCGTGGAATGGCCACATCGATGGTAGAACTCTACGAACATGTATCTGAAAATTCGACATTTCAATTTTCCTCTCGTATTTTCTGTTCAAAAGAAAAATAACTTGCCATTATTTCTTGAAAATCTCCAATTTTCCTTATACGATAAATGTCTCCTGGTCAAAATTTCACGCCAAAGACAGTGGACGCATCGGAAATTTTCAACATCAACCAAATGGCTTAGAGGACAAGGCGTTTAAGTGCAGTTTTTGCTATTCCGAAAAATACGTGTTTGAAGTTTCGAAACTACACGGATTCTTATGGCGGAAAGAGAGTTTGAACTGACTTTGTTGTGCTTAAAAATTGGCCTTTGGTGGCGAATTTTCCACAGAATATGCATTGAAACTGGTTTCACTTAAAATCATTAATATCTCAATTTTTTTTCAAAAACTACACTTATGCGCCTTGTCCTCCAAGCCCCTTGACTCACATTTGATTTATCAGAGTAATGTGCGCTTGACAACTTGAACTTCCCGCATAACCAAACTTTTTAATTTCAACGGATTTTCCCTCGATTCAAGCGAAAATCCGGTTGAATCAAGAGTATTTGTCCTTGTCAAATGTTTTAAGAATCTGGACTTTTGGGAAAAAAGTCAATGATTTTTATTCGGAATAAACACAAAAATCAGGCAAATTTTTTTTAACAATTGAAAAATCCGATCCTCGTTAAAAATCGAATCGATTGTGTTGATTTTGCAACATTGGAGTGGAGTTACGTCCCTTTGGCTGGTAAACGAGGAAGCGTGCACGCGGAGATCGACCTCGGGAATGAAGAGGCGGCGGAGGACTGCTGAGCACCGAAAACTGAAAACTATTTCATTCCGGGCAAAGCACTGGATATTAATCCTGCGCGAACTTAGAGGACTTTCTCATCGATTCACCTCCGCTAAGACAATAAACGTCACCGATTCTCAGAAACTCTCGGTGCGCTCCCCGAATTCGTTTTATTACCGGTTTCCGGGGGCAGAGCTGCCAAACCCGTCTCCGTCTGATGAAACGTTCTGTGTCACGCTTTTGGACTTTTGACAATTTTCGGATACAATGAAAGCTACCGGTGTCGGTCTAGCTCGAAAATTCTTGGGATGCTGATACACTGGAAAAAAAATCTCGGTGTATTTACTAAGAAAAGAGTAAAATTACCAAGAATTCAGGGTTCTGTTTGATCCCAGTTTTTTCTTGGTAAAATTACCATTTATGGAATTGGTAATTTTACCGTCTCGGTAATTTTACTGGACCTTGGTAAAAACGCCAATATTTTTTATCGACTGCGGTAGAATTACCGAGATAAAATGGCAAAGTTACCGGGTACTGATTACTAATAAAAGTGGTATTCTTACCTGAACAAAACAGTAAAAATACCGGTTTTTAGGTAAGCTTACCAGTCTGTCTTGGTAAAATTACCAATAATTGGTAAAAAAAAGTGAGATGGTAAAGGTACCGACGGACCTTGGTAAAAACGCCGAGAATATTTTTTCAGTGTACGTTTTGGGGTCCCTCCTCTCGAAAGAAGTCCTCTATAACTGGACGTATTTATGCTAAAAGGAACCAGCGACAGGTGCGAAAGAAGGAGTCGGCTCGTAAGTTGAGGGTCGTAAGAATGAATGGGAATCGTAAAGCGCCGATGACGTCAGCGGTGACGGATTCGGGATTGGGGACGGAGCTCTGCGCCATATCCGTATGCATACTTTCGAGCAACTATTTTAATTCCTCGGAGATCAAATTGCATAGCTGCAAAATTGAAGGAGTTTTGAATGCACGCACCAATTTGTGGCGTTGCGCGGTTACTGCGTGGTATTGCCTCCTAAATTTTAATTGACAACCATTGAAGAGGAAACATACGCATTATGTCCGTACAGTAGCAATGGTTTTACCGTGTAATTGAAATTCATTAGCAACCTGTGCTATTTGGTATGGGGTTAAACAAAGACCTAAAGAAGTACTAGAATAAACAAGCAGTGAACTCCAACACAATGTGTTGATAAGTCGCGTCATTAACTCGCACATATCAACCCCTTTAGTTTTCATTTACAGAGATTTCAAAATAGGCAAACAGCATAAAAAGAGAATTCACGATCCAACACTGCGAGGTCAAAGACGCACCTTGACGAGACCGTGTATTGTGAAAGTAGAAAGCTATTCGATCGAATTTAAGTTTTTTGATCTGCCTCAAGCAAAATCTTATCAGATTCTTGAAGAAAAGTGCTACGGAATAATTTAAGCGAAGAAAGGAAAAATTCTGTCGAACTCCTAGAAGATAAAGTCGATTTAAAGGTATTTTGGGGCTAAAATACCCAAATCACCGGTAGTAAAAATCCCGTTATATTATTGAAAAGAAATTGACTCGATATAAATGCAATTGCATTAAATACGTCTTGATTTTGTTATTTTAAACGTCTTTCCATGCAAAGAAGTTCAACCATGTCGTTGCTTTATTCATTCATGAATTGAAAGTAAGCAATCTACATCCCGAAAATCTACTGATTTGCCGTAAAAAATTGCAGAAACTTGATATACCAGGTCGATGCACCCACTCGTTGAATTTACCAACCAATTTTGTGAGTGCAAATGTGTAAGAATCAATATGCTA